>JADKLZ010062933.1:372-13963 GCA_021533235.1 Biomphalaria straminea | reverse complement strand
GTTTTGATTAGACGACTAAACGTTTCCTATCATTTTCCCAGCATACACCAGTGTCTATAGTTCTCTTTATTTTATTGTTGTCTAAAACAGTATTAATATTCAAAAAAAATATTGTTACCTAAATTTTGGTTATAGCCATATTTTATATTTGCCTGTGTAAACTACAAGGACAGACGCTCACCGGCGCTTACAACAGATACGGATTTGAATTCCTTAGAAAGTTATTAGAAAGTTATTATCCATCGCCTACAAAGAAAGCATTTCAAATTAGGAAGTAAGCGACGGGTCATGTCGATTGTGACTCCATATTACACCTTGACCATCGTTAAAAATGTTATTTAAATATCTAACGATATGGTCCTTGGTTAAGATACACAAATGGGGTGGTAATATGTTCTTCAGGTTACGACCTCCAAGAAGCTTAGGCCTGATAATTTCGGACTACGGCTTGAATATTCCTGGTCCGTTGGTGAATTCGATGGGGGCCGCCTCTGAGTTTGTGTGATAACACAAACTCTCTTTGTAATCTTGTCAATCCTGTTGTATGCCTACAACTTACAAACCATCTTAGATCAAGACCTAAGTTCTTCGGGAATTTTCTGCTTATTTTAATACCGAGAGAAGGAAAAGATGGAGAAAAAACGTATAGGAATAGAAAAACTTATTGTGTAAAGACAAAGGAAAGAAAGAAAACAAAACATAAATGGGAGGTAATGCTCAATAGAATACTTGTGTGACTTTTTGCGTTCACCAGAGCAGGACAGCAGACCATGTAGGCCTACGTGAACGGGAGCACGTTATCCTGCCTCAACGTGGCGCTCCCGTGGAAACGGCTCACTAGAGGAAGTGGCTAGGCGAAAGGGTAACAAATATGATTCCCGTGGGAGTGCCCATGGGCGGACGAGAGTCTGCCCCTTCACGGTGCGGATTTGTAAGAAAGCTTCCACAAACCAGTCACAAATCCATGCGCTGTTCCTCAAGGGACCGTCTCATCACTGGCGGTTTCCGCACAGTTAGCTTGGTACAACGAAGGTAAATGGTGGAGGCCCCCGGTGCCACCGAGTGGTATTGGAAACAGCAATGCTCTATAAGCATTGACTCGGGTCGCTCCCAGACAGGCCTGTGGTCCGCAGGTTTGTTTTTTTTTACTGTTTGTGTTTGTTCTCGGACTGATGCAGACAGGTTTTTTTTCAAACTTAGAGCTCGAAGAGCCTTCGGCTCAGCTCTTAGACTATTCACACGGCCTACGTGAAAGAAAAGTTTTTATTATTTTCTATTGTGTTGGTGCATACGATCAGACTAATATGTCAATCTACGTGTTGGCGCGGTACGAGTAAAATAGGCCTAAGAAGCATTATCAGTGAACTGTCTCCATTGTCTGACAGCGTAGTGCGACATGACATGTCAAGGAACGTCATGTTAAGTCAACGTTGTTTGGTAGTAAGAAGTAGACGATAATGCTTCTTATCAGTTGTTTTATTAGTTATTGACTTGCAACTCTTGGTGCTTTTAAGTATATATAGTTGCGCTGTTAGCAGTGCCCATGGCGGCCATAGATAATTAAGTAGCGAAGGTAATAGAACGGCTTGGATAATTTTGTATATATTTACTATATACAATCTAAATTGTTAAATCTGGATTTCTTTTTCTCATTTTCTTTTTGTAAATAGTTTCCCTTTAGTTTACTGCTCGCCTTTTGTTTTTCAATAGTTCAGAAAGTGTTTAGACATGTATCAATTAACTAGCAGTACACACCGACTACGTCCATTGATTTGTTTCGAGGCTGCAGGATCACTCCTTCTTTTTTTTTTTTTATTTTAATTAACGGGACACATTTTAATGAAAATCAGAACATTTTTTTTTTAACCTGCGAATTTTACGGTCCGGTCTCACTTCTCTGTCTCTCTCTCTCTCTGTGTCTAGGGAACCCCATTTTGTTTGTCGTAACCTGGGCATCGTAATTTCTATGACATAAACTCTAGATTTGATTTGGAAAGACCCCCCCCCTCAAACTTCGCCATCGACACATATACACTTGTATTTTGGGCCCGTTAATTTAGTAGCACTTTCACTTATCGGCCAAAAACAAAAAGTTAGTCCTTTCTAAGACTTTTCTTCGGCTTCTCAGTTCAATCTGTATTTTACTTGACCTCCCACTCTTCTCTTTTTTTTTTTTTGGTTACCGGTACTTTATTTTTTTTATTTTTTTTTTTTTCGTTTTCCGAACCTAATGGACCTCATTCACCAATAGTAAATAAACACATTTAGCCACGTCATAATATTAATAAACTAATGAAAATTACGTATCACGTGACAGCCTTACGTATTGCGTAATTTGTATAGAACATATAGAGAAAATGCTATGTATTCACGTTTGGTGAATGAGGCCCAATGCCACATTTTCCGTTACTCTTTCTACATTTTTTTTTGGTATTTTGTTCTCTAAATAAAACAAATATCATTTTGGTTCTACTTATTCAATTATTGTCATCGTTTATCTCATCCCATTTCAAAATTGTGTCACTTTTAAATACAAAGGTTTGAAATTGTGTTGTTGGTTGTTTTTTTTCGAGAATGGCGGTCGTCAAGTTGCGAATCCGTTAAAAAAGCGTTTTTAGTGAGCACCTAGGATGTAAAAGGAATTTGTGTACAAAATTTGATGCTGATTATGTACGATAGTATGAGATCTAGTGAACAATGAGTTAGTGGTATTTGGCAAATAAATAGTAGGCCTAGAATTGAACATATGGAATGTTTATTCTATTATTTGAACATATGGAATGTTTAGCCTATTCTATTATTTGAACATATGGAATGTTTATTCTATTCAAAACCGATGTTGGATGTAGACCTAGATCTAGATCTCTGGCCAAATTTAAATGTATCTATTTTTTTTTCTAGAAAAATGATAAAGGTCAAACTAGAGTTTTCCCCGTGTGGCTAATTCTTTTCTCAGCGATATACATCAACTTTTTCTAGAAAACTCGTTAGAGCCTTTTTTTTTAAATCAGCATCCAGGTTCCTCCGTGAAGTTCTGACTTGAATAGAGATATTGTAATAAGCTTTTCATCGTGATAGTCGTTGCTTTGACGCTTTCAAATCCTGATAGTGCTTTTCATGTGGGATAGGCCCATGGGCGCCCGCAGGGGGGTGCAAGAGGGTGCACTTGCACCCCCCTGGATTCCGAGTATCCAAATTTTAGCCATTTTTTTAAAATTAATTTCATAGAAGTAGCAAATAAGAAGTTGTGAGTCCACTGAAGTAAAACTGTAAGGATAAAACTAGTATTGCAATAAACTAGAATAAGCTAATCAGGTGTTCATGGCCGACCATGTACACTTTATTATAGGCTTGAGTTTTTTTGTACTATAAAAAGTGTGAAATATTCTGTAGCGCTAAGTCGTGACGTTTTGTTTTCACTTGCACATAATATTGTATTAGTGAAGGCCCAGAATGGGAAAAAATATCTTCTTTTTTTTTTTTTTGGGCTTTGGAGGAGAAATCCTTGCTTTCTTATCGATATGATAAATGTGAAAGTTTATTTGAGCAAGAATGAAGAGTACAGTCATATTGGAAAATGTATTTACGTCTTGCGGAGCTAAAGTCAGTTTTAGTGTTCGATAAAATAGCAGGTTTAACACGTCCACCAGTTTACGATTGCAGACTATATAAGAAATTTAATAATAGTAATTTAATTTATAGAGCGCTTTTAAAAACATGATTAAGGGTCAATGCGCTGAGATAACAGTACAAACGTAAAGATGACAATCTAAAATGACAAACTAATTTAAAGAAGTTTTGAACAGATATGTCTTAATGTTCTTGTTGAATTTAGTGTAGCTTGTTGTCTGTGAGTTCCCCACTTTTGGTCCGTTTACTGAAAACGCCCCCGAACAGTTACTTTTGATGGAAAAACGTGGCATCACCAGAATCGTTGAGTCCATTGAGCGCAGTGTTCACTGAGGGACATATGGAGTACTCAGTTCACCAAGGTACAAGGGCATTTCTTTATTGTGGATGCACTGATGACAAAAAGTGGACAACTTGTAGTAAACTCGTACTTTCACAGAAAGCCATAGGATTGTACGCAAGAGAGCCAAAGCGGAATTTCATCATGTTTTCCGATGGACTATTCCTGCGGCGTTGTTCTTAATTCGTTGCAGCTTGGGTGTTTTGTCATCAGGTATACCTGCTAGCACGGCGTTGCAGTAGTCAAGTCGGTCGAAAGAGTATGAATGCAACAGCTAGCTTTTTTGTTGACTCCGTCGTCAAATATAGTCGGATATGACATAATCTTTGCAGCTGACTTGTGTGGGTAATAAGATATACCATCACAGGCCATCGTCCTAGTCAAAACGTTGATTTGAATTAACGGAGCACTGGCAGCAGCAAGAATCCAAAAATACGAGGAGCAGCATTGTAAATTTGCTGGTTATTTTGGTGGTAAAACTGCAGATAGCTCAGACACTTATCGGTTTGTTGATGGGATAGTATTTGAGAAGAATGGTTTTGTTTCAGTTGTTCGGAGGAGCGTCATTGTCAGCGAATACACAATGCAAAGCCTAGACATGAACAAACTTCTCGGCCAAAACTACAACCCCCGTGATGGCTAGCTTTCAGAACTGTTTTCAGGCAAGGATTCGTGAAAAATATCCTAAAGTAGCCTTTGTCTGTACGAGTCACACAGACTCAACCTTGTTATCAATAACCCGAATGACGTTTCAGATGTATGTAATGCTGTCGGTGTCATCAAGCAGACTTACATTTCTATTTTCCGTAACTGTTTTATTTTAACCTTTTAGTGTGAGAAATAAGAACCCAGTCACAATTTTGAGACGATTTGTTTGGCGGATGTTAATTGCAAATCGCTGTTAATAATTTTTGTTAAATCGACCTTAGAGAGGCATGGGACGAAAGGATAAGCTTACATGGATGGCTGCCTGGTCGTGAGGTTTGCTCTCTGCACTGTCGTTCAGATTTATCGAAGGTCCAGGGTTCAAACCCTACCCGCTCCCATCCCCCGTCGTCCTGCGGGAGATTTGGATTAGGAAGTAATTATCTTCAACTCTGAAGGAACATCCGAAACATGTAAAACATTTTACGAACATAAAGGATAAGCTTACGTACAGTAAATAGTTTGTTGAAATGTTTACTATTTTATTTAATTTGAAACAAATATTTACAGTTCACTTATTATCGTATATGGAGAATGGGGTGAGGGCGCCAGTTCCTTTTATTAAATATTCTCCGTATCAAGAAAATGGAAGCTACTATTTTGAACCGTACATGGCAACTTGCACCCCCCTGGAAAATATCCTGCGGGCGCCCATGGATAGGCCCTATATTATTTTTAAATCTGAAAACTAGACTGACACACCTAACCACAACGGCACTTTAGTTTCTTCTGTCAGTATTTTTGTCCTTGCCCAGCGTTCGGTCTACTGCACGACGTAAGTCGCTCTGCGGCAGGACTCCATAAAACATCAAATGCGGAGAGATTTTAACAACAGAGTTTATGTTACCAAATCCACGTGCAAAGGGAGAGCATTAAGGGAGGCCATGACGTGGAGTACGTTCAACCGCCGTCCACTTTTGTAAGTCAGAAGAGAAATGGAACCCGCATGCCTCCATCATGACCCCTCCTGCGTCCTATCGCTACCTTGTCGAAAACCGAGCCGGACCTCTGTCACGTGGACGGCGTTAGGTCACAATAATTGTCCAAACAAGCTTTGCCACTATAGTTGTGAACATGTCAATCATTGGTTTATCTCAGCGGGACACGCCTCCCTCACTCAGCCCACCGCACCGAGCAATGCAGCCATCTTTGTTATTAGATATTCACAGCGAGTCTTTCGAGTGGAAGATTTACGCTCGATTTAACAATATATGATGCAATGATGGCAGAGTAGGCCTATCTAGTGTGACGTTGTTGTTGTTGTTTTTTTGGCAGCAAGAGAAAAAGAGGAGAGAGAGAGAGAGTCAGGGAGAGAAACAAAGAGTGTGAAACAGAGACAGGGAGATAGAGAAACAGAAAGAGTGAAAGAGAAAGTCACAGAGATAGAGCTGGTATATGAAAGAATGAGTGAAAGAGTAAAGGAAAGGGATAAAGACAGGGAGAGCGAGATAAAAAGAGAGAGATCGAGGGTTATTGTCAAATTTATTCAATGTCATTATTTCTTGTGCTAGCTGATAGGCAGTTTCTAAAAATGATTATATTTGATTGTGTTCAGAAAATTAGGAAAACTTGGCATGCAGATTCATTTGATTCCAAGATTATTCTAGTACAAACATTCGAATATTGAAACTATTAAAACGGAATGCATTGATTTTGTTGACACAAGTGTTACATTTTGTTATATTCCCAAGGAACAAATTGTATCTCAACAGGAACCCTTGCTGGCTACTACTAGTGGGATTCTCGTGTTCTATTAAGTTGATGATTTTCAAAACCCTGATCTAACGCCTCAAAAACGCTGTGGACGCTCATTTTAGATCAAACTTCTTACACGATTTGTTGCCAGCAATCACGAAGATATGGCGGCTATTATCCCCGTGTCACAGTTGAATCCTTTCGAAAGACTCCATTGCCGAATAAGCCACGTTTAATGAAACCTTTTTATGCGTGTATGAAATATATAATGGGGACCTGTAGCTCATCCCACCCTCTTTCTTTTGGCACAGAATGGAAAATAACTTCCGAGTTCAGCAGCAAACAACTAGATCTAGTAAGAAGCTAGGGCTGTAGATAACTGTGCAGTCTAGTAGGAGAACACTAGTACAAACCTGTACAGCCATCATTTCTACATTAAAACCATAGACTATATATTACATGGACTGCCAACTCTATGCACTAAGCCTATATTTTTCAATTAATAAGTTCCGTTCACCGAGGCGTCCTTAGTTATAAGGGTAGAGTACTTCCGGTAGATTTGTTTGCGATATAAATAAACCATTCCCGAAGATTTGTATCACCACTTTTACAACAAATCATGAATGGAAACTTAATTGTCATAGAAGATTATACAAAGGTAAGTGTGCACAAACCAATTTGTGACTTAGATCTAGAATTGTAAAGCTTTATAACTCATTTTCTTAACCAATAAAGACTAATTAGACCAGCCTGTAATTCGTATATTTTCTTGTTTACGACATTGATTGAATTGGGATGCCAGTTTGGATTTTTTTTTTATAAAATCACATTTGACATTTTACACATATCTCGTATGGTGTATGAACTTATGCTAAAATAATTCTATTTTTGGTGAGCTAAAAGGTGGTCAATGTAACAGAGATGACCTATGGAAATACTTTTAAGACCAGTTTAAGCGCCAACTTGCCTTAGTTGATTTAGAAGACAGCACATACTTCAATAGAAAGTGATTTTTTCATCCCATTAAGAAGATTAGACAATTATATTTTTTTTAAATGTAGGCCCTATATTCTAAAAGTGAGTTAATAAAAGATTTACTGAAAGTGTTAATGCATTTTTGAGAGTGTCACTTATTAGCTTAGTAAAGCCTATAATGGTTAATATAAGTTAAGTCTGAGAGTGAGTCAGTCTAAAAAATAACAATAGTGAGTCAATAAGCCTACACTCTAAAATCTTTACCAACTTTTGTTTAGATCTGCTCCTATTTTATAGGCGTAAGGTTACTTCAATAGAAAGTGATTGTGCACATAAACATGTAGACTTTCACCCAGATGTAGTGACCTATGGCTATGGCTATAAACTTTATATTCAAATACGATCGTACACACAATTCGAAATAAACTAGTTAGAACACTGTTTATGTAAATTACCCCTTTTTAAGTTGGTAAAATTAAATTTGTTTGTATAAAAATCTGGCATAATTTGTTTTTATAAAAATCTGGCTATGCCTCGAGTGCTATTAACAAAATTCTAACTAGATCTAATAATAAATCTGTTTTGAACATCAAGTTGCTAGTCTAGGTCTACCGTCTACGGTCTAGAGTCTAAATTCATCATAATCTTTGAGTATCTGATAAACCCAGAGAATCGCGATCTAGTTTAGATCTATATATTATATAGAATCTATAGCTCTAGTCAACTCTAAACTAAATCTAGCATAAATCTCAAGTCTAGATAATAGACCTAGAACTGGTACTTTGTAGAAGTAGATCTATAATATTAGACTTATTAGTATATAGAATAATAGATATAGAATTCCAGATATAATAGAATAGATAGATGATCAGCTTCATCTTAGCCTTTGCCCTAAGTCAGGCTTAAAGTCTGAGTCTAGATCTAAGTAAAGTTGTTAGCTTGAAGTTGTTCATGATGATGACATGATCACGATGATGATTAATCGCCGATGCATCTGACTTTCTCTACTTTCTGACTTGTTAACTTCGACTTAGCCTAGCCTATTCATTTGTGAATCATTATCATGAATGGAAATGCTTGGCTCTAAATAAAGTTTAATTAAAGATGTATTTCAATTCATCTTTACTAATGACCCAATTAACTCAATATCTAGATCTAGTTCTACTTCTAGTTTAGAATCTATAGTAGAGTCTTGTATATGGCACACCTCATCCTATTCTTGTTCAGTAAACAGGTCGCTTTTTTGTTTATAACTCATTTGTTTTTATGTTTGGAGCTAAAAAGGATGTATCAGGACTGCAAATGTCCAATTTTAGATAAGCTCCTGTATTTTTGTTCCGGTTTTTCAAAGCAGAGGGCAGTTTTTGAGATTCTCTGAAACCATGTATGTAAAGCTATTGTTTTAACCTCCCCTGCTGGCAATTCATACCCATATAAGGGATGAAGGCTATATTATGAGCCTATTTGATCGTAGGCTGATGGATATATCAAAATAAGCTTCCAAACATCTTTAGAAAGACATTCCAATCACATTTATACTTTTAGCTGTTAAAAAAAAATTTTAAAAGGGGGTGTTTCATCAATAATAATGAATTTAACACATTCTCCAATAGTGCACAAGGTAAAATCGTAATAAGAAATATTATTGGGATTAATAAATCTGTCTTACTATGATTTTTTCAATGAATAAACATGACCTAGATCAAGATAAATCTAGAATATATAAGTTATAAATGAAAGAAAAAGTGAGGGCTGCTAATTTGAAGCCAGAGACCATGCCCACTGCAGAGGATCACCCCAGGTGAGCTGGCGGTGAAGAGAGGTATACACTAATATATAAAATAAGCATGTATTGTCACAACCTATCAAACAGGCAGCAGGGGGGAGGGAGGGGGAGAGAGTCATGAAAAGAATTTATATAAGCATCTATGGGAGGGAGGGGAAAATATCAAATATGTTTATTAAATTATAATAATTAATGTCTAGGTCTATAATCCATATAATAGAGATTTATTTCTGTCTGTTGCTACACATAGATTACATAGGCATATAAATAAATAAACTATAAACGATATATATATATATATATATATATAGAGAGAGAGAGAGGCAATATGAGGCAAAAGACTATAAATACATATTGCATAAGTGATTCTACTTCTTTTAATACAATCTAAATAATTTTTAATTAATAAAGATGTAATTTATTTATTAGCAATTACATAAGTAGTGTTTATTGAAAGGACTCAGTGTGCGCTGAAAGGGAAAGCACAAAAACTGCGTGCCATATAGGAGCATGGAGTGACCTGCTGTATTTTAAAATAAAATCTTGACTATGATTGATAATTAAAAGAAACACTGCTATTTTTATAGTCTTTAGTTGCAGAATAAGAATCTGCTTTCAGTTTTTTTTGTAAGTTAAACCTTGACCTAATAAAAAAATAAAATAAAAAATTGACCTAGTTCCCAAAGTCGGTGTGCCATATACAAGACTCTACTATATATCTCTAGACATTCTACATAGATATTTTATATAATAATATCAGACCTAGGCTAGGATTAGACTCAAATCTATGATCTAGCATTCTTCCTTCTTTTATTTCTACATCTAGAACAATCTGTGTCTAGATGATAATCATAATCTATTTTATTCCTATACACTGATTATACACAATTAATGTTTCTGATGAGCAATACTTCTGTCTACAGCCATTGTCAACTCATGTACTAGATTTTACTAAATATAATTGATCACTACTCATATATTGCCTAGATATAATTATAAACAGCTGTACTAGTTTGAACTATACATTCTAATTGGTTCTTTTTTTTTCATTCTCAAGCACTCCAGTAGGTACCAAATTGTGCTATTATTTACTGTAGATCAATATCTTAATTTTTAAGCACCAAAGAAGTACACAAAGGATGTTGAATGATACCCAAAGTGATGCTACCATTCAATGTGAGGATTAAAATATTTACCAGATTTTACCCAGATACTGCCACAATATCTTCTTATTGTTTTCAAAAAAGTTTGCAGCCAGTGCCAGAAGCTGTATAAATACATTTAACAGTAAGTTTTTCATTAATTTTATAATTTATTTTTAAATGTTATGTAAGTCTATTTTAATCATAAGAATCCATGTGCTATTTTATTTAAAGCTATATTTCTAGGTGAAATCAGGCAAATATTTACACAATTTTGTTGTTATGTTGTAAATAAAACATATTATATTCCCTCCAGCCTGTGCAGGGACCAGGATATTTTAAAGTGATAATTGGTTCCTGCAGGCCAATACAACTCTTTTGTTGTCTAAGGTGTTTTCATTTCAAATTATACTTTCTTGCATTAGAATTAAATATATAGTGCAACTTTTCTCAATTAGAAGTACAGATTAACCAGTTATCTTGGTGGAAAAAGATGTCATATAATGACTTTAGAAAATGCTTAAAGAAAGTCTTTACATAATTCTTTGAACTAAATCACTATAAAGTTTTAGATATTTTTAAAATTTAATAAGCAATTGCTCTTTTCTTTTTCACAGATGTATATTTCAAGAACAAATTATGCTTTCTTATCCCTAAGAATTTATCAATAGGATGAATGCCACAAAACTCACTTGTTATGTCAGAAACTCTTCCTACGATACTTCAAGTAAGTAAAAAGTTTCTCTTTCAGACCTTGTGGTCTATAGGGCAGATGATATAAAGATCATCTGTGTCATGTGGCCAGCACTTTCCACTTTAAATGTCAGATACCCATTATAGCTGGATGGACTAATACTCAAATTAAAAATCCCAGGATTTGAACCCCAGTCCCCAGTTAGGAAGCCAAGCTCTTTACCACTAAGCCAATGCGCCTCCTTCCAGTAAGTAGGGCAGCTTAAAATGTAATACTTTCATCTTCTTGCAAAAAGAATAAAAGCAGTCTTCAAATTCTCACTTTAAATTTGCAAATGTATGTTCATATTTTAATCTATGCATTAAAAAAATTTGTTTTAGACACTCGGTACAATATTCAATGACTATTTTTATCATGAAGTTATTTTAAAATCTGTTCCCCTTTTCAACCAACAGTAAAACATGTACAGTACGATACAAATAACTTACACCATCAAAAACTTCTATTGCCCATCATCATCAACAGCAGAAATAGACGTACAACTATTACATTAAACAAGGACAATAATAGCTGGTGACTTTAATGCACACACACCCTCCCTAGGCTTAGCTACCCATACTACAAGTGTAGCAAAGAAATAGAGAAAGAAATGCCTCTTACCTACAACTTCTGGGAAACAAAATTTCACCTACAACATTCCTCCATAGAGCACACAACACAAATAGCAGGCCTGACCTAACTTTTATTTCTACAGACATTACAGTCCCTTCTAAAAAACAGTTCTTGAAGACATAGGTAGTGACCACAGGTCTGTACTCCTCAATATTGGAACACCAGGTAGATACCAATGCAGCAAAACAACTAGATGGAACTATAAAAATGCTAAGTGGGCAGCTTTTTTCACGAGAAACAGACACAAGACTATCAAGATTAATGGAGACAGATGTCAACTCCAACATCATACAAGCAGCAAAAAAAACACATCCCTTGAGGTCAAGTTAGGAAATACAAACCTTTTGGACACCAGAATTAGATAAAATAAAAAATGAAATGATCCAGGGACTAGAGGACCACAGGCCCAAAACTTTACCAATGATACATGGAAAACTGGAGACATACCACAGGAAAGGAGAACCGCTAACATAATACCCATTTTAAAGAAAAATAAATCACCTGGAGACCCAAAAAGTTATAGACCAATATCTCTAACATTCAAGATTGACAAAATGGCAGAAAAAAAAAGATTAATACCGGTAACTGAATTTATTGGTGGCTAGAAAGTACTTGCTCATTCCACAATGCACAAGTTGGCTTCAGGAAAGCAAGTAGAACAGAAGACCACCTCTTTCTTTTTATCCAGGACATAGTAGAAGGTCGAAGGTGCCATCTCTAGTAAAAATAAAGTTTGGAAGAAGGACTACCACAAGGTTCAGCCCGATGCTGTACTCTCTTTCTAATCTTCATGAATGACCTCCTGGACCTGATTTCAGTCAATAAGGCAAGTTATGCAGACAACCTTTTAAGTTGGACTACAGAGAAATATCCAGTGCTGACTAGATCCAAACTAAATAGAGCCCTCACAACTATCTCTATGTATTCAAAATTATGAAAAATAGAAATAAACAAAGAAAAGCCACTTCATTCAATCTTTAGCATCTTTAGCCACAGCAACAAAAAAGCTAAAAGAAACTACATCCTAAAAATAGACTCACAACCAATAAATAAATAAGAAATCCAACTTATCTTGGTGTAAAATTAGACCAAAGACTGTCTCTAAAACACTTTATGTCAGATTTAAAAGAAAAAGCATCACAAAAATTAAACATAATAAAACACCTATCATGAACATCCTGGGGAGCAGAAAAGAAAACCTTAAGACAGTTTTACACTGGACACATCAGATCTGCCAACAAAACCAAGCCTTATGTGGAGGTACCCATTAGAACTATTCCCACAGCAGCCTGTGAAAAAGACTCCATATTGAACCTGTTAAGGCGCAACAGAGCAGCATTAGTAGCTATTGAGAGATACAGAAGGTTAGAAGACGATCATACTAATAAACTACTAACACAGAGTAATTGTAAAAACAACCAAAATAAGCAAAGAAATCTGATCCAACTTACTGATGAGCTAGCCCTAAAACACCACCTACCCAATCACAGAGAAAAAATTACCAGATTTTGAAACATAACGCCCAGACTAAACTACAAACAACCAACCATTAAAACACATTTACTAAATAACACCTTAACAAAAAAATCAAATCCATTGGATCTCAAAGTAAGCAAGATTGAAACAATTGAAAGCTATCCAAAAACAGATATTTATATATATACAGACAGATCAGCTTTTAAAGCCACCATCATTTTAATATAAAACTTCTAATATACTTTACTATACTCCTAATATACCTTTTAAAGAACTGTTTTGTTAGATGTTTTCAGCATAGATTTTATCCATAAAGGATTTGAACATATGGAAGTTTGGTACTATATGAAACTAAGATTGAATTTGTGACTTGTTATGAATTTAATGTATGTTGTTTCTATTCCTTCAACAGTGCTAGAATATGTCCAATGCCTGTGATCCTCTGAGTTGAAGGAGAATGTGCTCCATAATACCTA
>JADKLZ010062902.1:1865-18563 GCA_021533235.1 Biomphalaria straminea | reverse complement strand
TCAACTTATATTTGCGAGAGGCTTTATACTTAAGTTATTTTTTTTTTAATTTGGATTAATAAATAAAGTAACTTTTGTAATATTAACCACATGCATTTATAAATACGTTTTTTTTAAAGAGAAAATCTATCTCTAGAATATATATAAGTGGAATATAGTTTAAAAGAACAATTAATAAGTTTGCGTTTAAAATCAAACATGTAATCTTTATTGACATTGACACTTATAGCTAGCTGACATTTGAAACATTCTTCCAGAATCTACGATACCAATGTAGCTGCTGCAATAAAAAAAAAAGAAGGAACAACATGGTTCTTAAGCATTAAGACTGATGTGAGACACTGGTGCAGCTCTTTCTCCTAACCATTTTGTAGCCATAGGCTATGTAATGAGGAGAACACATAATTAGACTGCGGTATTCACTGGCCTCAACATAATAAAATGACGACTTTGACTTTACTGACGACATTGCACAAGCGAATAAATACCTTTTCAATATAAAAAAAGCAAATTACACACCCCTTAGTAAGTTTGTGACAGAGGGTCGCATGAGACTTGCGGAACACGTTCTCCGACAAAATTGAATTGCGCATAATAAAAGTTGCGACGACATCATAGAATAACTTGGCGCCACACTTTCATGAAGGTCCTTTGAGCAGATAGAAAGAGGCTTCAGACATTACCAATGTCAGTATTTATGTTGA
Source organism: Biomphalaria straminea (assembly GCA_021533235.1). Classification (NCBI taxonomy): domain Eukaryota; kingdom Metazoa; phylum Mollusca; class Gastropoda; family Planorbidae; genus Biomphalaria; species Biomphalaria straminea. Next base: position 17,859 of record JADKLZ010062902.1, on the reverse strand, counting down.
AGCAGCTTGCCACCCAATGCGCCAAACGACGCAAGAGGATCTTAGTAAGTAAGAATTGTATCTACGGTTTTTGAAATTAAACTTTTTAACACCTGGATATTGCACTGTAGATAACTCAGAATATGCAATTTGTTGGCTTTCAATACCCGAAATAGTGTTTGGCGGTGATATACACACCGCGATGGGGGAACTCCCCGCACTCCCCCAGATCACCTTTTGGGAAGGGCGGGGAGTAATAAAGATTAATTATGTGCTTACACACACATAGGCCCTACACACACAAAATCTTGGCTACGTCCATGGCTGGCAGTTATTCCTTTTTAGTTATCATTGACTCTCCATTGCCTCGATCTAGAATTACATTCAAAATCGCGTCTATATATAATGCCAAGTTAAGATCTAAATACTTGTATACTATCAAGCTTAGATTTACATAATTTCTAGTCTACTAGAGTCTACATTTACACTATATTTACAGGACTACAGTACTTACTGTCTAGTCTAAATTAGAATCTGAATTAGTGTAACTAGTATGTTTTGTCTACAAAAATAAATTACCATTAGCCAATTTAAGGAATAATAGAAATACTGTCAAACAATTCATTTCAAATTTACATTGAATCCATATAATTAATTTTGTGAATATGGATGCAACAATTTAGATCTAGACCTATGCGGAAATTACGTCATATTCTAAGGCTTAAAATTATAAAAGACAAATTAAAAAACAAACAAAATAAACTTTTAAAGCGCTATTTTACAAGTTTATTGTGAAACACATCAAGTTTCTATTGTAGGGTAAGAAATTATGATTCACTGACACTACCTTGGGGGAGCTTCCACCTTCTACCAAGCACGTCCCCAGGTGGCGGATAGGGGAAAGACCCTTAGATATAAGGATTAGCTGTGAATACCAAATAAACAGCCGTGGACCAACTGGTTTGCAGTCATGGAGGATGAGGTGGAGTATTCCAGTGGTTAGAATATTTACTAAAAACATCTCAGAAATCCAGGGAAACGATTGCAAAAAGCGAGTATAGGGCACTCTAACTCTAAACCCGGGTAGATGAAGCTCGTTAGCTAGGGATAGCAGTTCATCTAGGAGAGAAAACTCCGAAAATAAACACCTGCTGCCTTGCAGATGATCTTGGATGATCAAAGGCTATGGGAGCACACCCAGAAAGAAAAGCAGGCTGAAGTCGGAGTCGATGGGCCTCCTGGCGCATAAGACATTGACACGCAACCTCATCTATGTTGGAGTTCAGTAACGATTCTAATAGATGTGGCGTCCTGCCTGTGGAATCCCGCCGCGCAGGTAGGGGGCCGGGCTCTCCGCCTCGAAGGAGCCCACACAAGCGAGCCGGTGGTTCTTCTATCTCTGCCTGTGGAGCCAGGAGCAAGGACAAGAAAGTAAAAACTGCTGGCCAACACTCCAAGATCAAAAGTCTAAAAATACTACAATGGAACGCAGAGGGCATCCAAAAGAAAAAAAGAAGCTTTAAAAATATTTCTGCATGATAAAGAAATTGATGTAGCCTGCATCCAGAAAACTCATTTGAACAGTAATCTACGTTTCTCCATTAGAGGCTACACCTGCATCAGACAAGATCGAGAAACCAGACCCAAAGAGGAATCCTCACCCTCATAAAAAATGACATCCCTACCACAGACATAACTCTGCCCAACTTTGCAGACTCAGAAATAATGGGAACTAAGCTGATTCTCCCAGATGGAAATATTAATGTATTTAACTGCTACTTCCTACCAGACAAGGAAATAGAGATTGACCTCATACAAATACCTGATCAAGAAGAATGTCTTATCTTAGGGGATATGAATAGTCACTCTCAGAGATGGGGATACCAAGACCTCAATGCCAGGGGAGAAGAAAATGAAGAATGACAAGCGGAGAACAGACTTATCCTGCTTAATAAACCTGATGATAAACCAACCTTTTTCTCAAGAGCTTGGCTAACATCAACCATGCCAGACCTAGCCTTTGCAACTGACAACATATCCAAAAAATGCACTAGAGAAGTTGCTGACCAGCTAGCCACTAGTGACCACAGACTCATTTTAATCAATATTGGTACCTCCTTCAAAATATCAGAAAACTCCACCATCCCCAGATGGAACTACAAAAAAGCTAACTGGAACCTATTCTCAAAGCTCACAGACCTAAACACCACTTCAATAAACTGCAAATCAAATCAGGTCAATATATCATACTCAGCTTTTTCCAAAGCAATCCTCCTAGCGGCTAAGGAATCAATTCCTAGAGGAGCAAGAAAAGATTATATCCCCAACTGGTCTGATCACCTACAAGAACTCCACAATGCCACTATTAAAGCCAGAAACACAGTAGAAAATAACCCTTGTATAGAAAACAACATAAATCTAAAAGCAGCTAACGCAGTTTTCAGGAAAAATTACCTCTCCGCTATGAGGAAAAGTTGGCATGAAAAAACAGAACAACTAAACGTAGATAGAGACGGCCACAAAATTAAGATCTATGTTCCACAGACATCAATAAGTAAACAACAACCATTGGCGTCATGGCGAAGAATGAACCTTTATTATATTGAACGCGTGCACATTTGCGCACCATATCATCATCCCCTTTTCTTTAAAAAAAAAATAAAAAAAAAACATTTCGGGGAATATCATAAAAAAATAAAACAAAACCACAACAACATAAACAACAAAACATCATATACATATAAACGCTTCAATAATTATGAAACATATCACATCTAAAAATCAACATTCAATAGTTCATTAAGACACATAGTCATTGAATCTTGTCGGTTTCCTCAACTGATCCATTGGTCGCAGGGAATGACTAGTTGATGAGTGGCGAATGTGTTCATTCTGAGTTCTATTGTCCTGTAAATTGTCATCAGTATCGGGTAATATATCTTGTTGTTCTGTTTCTCTGTTCGGGTTGATATGCACTCTGTTTCTTTGGTACAATGCACCATTGTCACCTCGAATAATGTATGCTCTCTGGTTGACATGAGACTGGATTCTTCCACGTCTCCACGTAGGGTCATTCGGAGATTGGAAGTAAACCAGCTGTCCAGATCTCAGCTGACTTAAATTTCTTGACCTCTTATCATAAGATGTTTTTACACTCATCTGACGTTTTTCTTTCCGTCTCATAATGTTCTCTTGACATGTAGAAATCTTAATGTTAATCCTTTTGCTTGGTATCAGTGTTCGAGTCATCCGACCAAAAAACATCTGAGCTTGGCTTAGATTTGTGTCTTGCCTTGGAGTATTTCTAAATTCCAGAAGAGCTTCATAAGCATCTGACTTTGATTCTCTACATTTCTTCATTATGTTCTTCAAAATTTTAACTGCTGACTCAGCCTTTCCATTGGATTGATGGTGTCCTGGGGAGGATTTCAAATGAATCACTCCCCATTCCATCATAAATTTGGAAAAATATTCCGATGTGAACTGAGGTCCGGAATCAGATATACATATTTTCGGCACCCCATATCGTGCAAATAAAACTTTCAATTTCTTTATAATTGCATGTGTTGTTGTCAACTGCATGTTTTCTACCTCTATGAAATTTGAATAATAGTCCACTATAACTAGATATTGTTGGTCACACATTTGGAACGAATCAATTCCAATCTTGTCCCACGGATTATCGCCTATTTCGTGCTGTATTAATTCTTCTCTCTGATTTGCTGGTTTGTGTTTCTGACAAATGTAGCATGAGTTGGCTATTTCCTTTATTCTAGCTGATAATCCAGGCCAGAAAACAGTTTCTTTTGCTCTTCTTTTCATTGAGTCTATTCCCAGATGTGCTGCATGGAGTTTTTCTTTTATTTCCTTGCGAAGTGATATCGGTATGATTATTTGTTCTCCTTTCAACAAGAGTCCGTCTTCGTATGTTAACATGTCTCTTAGCGAAAAATATTGTTTGAGTTCAGGTAGACTACTATGTTTGTCTGGCCATCCGTTTAGGATATACTGGATAAGTGTTTGCATCGTTCTATCTTTCTCTATCTCGATTCTGACTTTCTCCAGCACTGCATCTGGTATGGTCAGTCCTACTGTGTTGACACAAACATCAGGTATATCACTCTTTTCCTCTGATGGGTCTCTACTCAAAGCATCGGCTATGAACAAATTTTTGCCTTTGACATATTGAAACTGGATATCGTAACGATAAAGGCACATCATTAGACTTTGTAGCCTTCTTGGAGCAGAACTAAGTGGTTTTTGAAGGATGTTTTCCAATGGTTTATGGTTATTCTGAACTATAACTGTCCTGCCATACGTATACTGGTCGAATTTTATTTTAAATGAACTTTTAGCAGCGACAAAGAGAGTTTGTGTGATACACAAACTCAGAGGCGGCCCCCGTTGAGAGATCAAAGCACGGAAGATGTATATTTCTGTCGTTTATCTTTGATATAATTTTTTTAAAATGAACTTTTAGCAGCGACAAAGAGAGTTTGTGTATCACACAAACTCTCTTTGTAATCTTGTTAGATCTAGATCTAGATCAGGGGTCTCAAAATCATATCAGCATGTGGGCCGCAGTGGAAACTAACAACCAGTCAGCGGGCCGCACCACGAAAAGAGTGTTTTTTTTTCATTAAATTTTACAAACACTACTGTCACTGCAGTTAAATGCTAAAATAAAGCTTAATTATTAATTCCATTAGTGTAGTTTATTACAAGCACAGGCAGTTTAGTTTACTAATATAAGTTGACGTTGTCTCTGTCACTAATAAAAATGCAGAAAAAAATACAGATAAACATATAACTACTAGGCCTACTACAGATGTCTCGCTCCTCATGTTTCCCTTCCACTGAGCTGGGAGCGTTTGGAAGAGAAAAGATTATGGACGTTAGGCTTGAAGTCGCATGTAGTGGCAAGCCGCAAGGTTGCTCTCAGATGCTAATCAGTCAGTCTTGATCGTAATGCTGTTTTTTATCTTCATTCTAAAGAAAAACTGTCGTACGTACTTCGAAACATCGCTACAATTGTAGCAGCTGCGCAGAATATGTTTTGAAACTTCTCTCTGGGAAAAAAATCGGTAGAAATCTGGGACGCTAACATCAGCGTATTTTCGCTTCAGCATAGTGTCACATCTCGACTTCCTCTGAAATGTTTTTGACGTCAACTGCGAACGGAGCGCCAACAAAGAAAAATTTTGGTTAAAGAGCAGTGAGTTTCTAAAAACGGTGTTCAAAATCTTCCAGTAGTCTGGAGAGGATGTCTACGTAGTCTTTCAGGCGATGTAATTCAAAGATTATGCTCAGTAGAAAAGAGAAATGAGCCAGGTTTCCATCTGCCTGCTGAGTGTCCCACGAAATCAGCTTGCATCTGAATGATTTAATGCGGTCAAACATCACGGTAATCAGTTGCTTTGTGCCCTGTAGTTGTGAATTGAGTACATTGTGAAGTTGCGTGATGTCAGTAAGAAAAGCAAGATCCGACAAAAACATTGGGTCACTGAACTGAGGTATGTCTGTGTCTTTCATTGCCTTGAAAATGCTATTTTCCATCTCAGTTTTAAAAAAATCTCTGCAGCACTTTTCCACGACTCAACCATCTGACTTCCATATGATACAGCAGCTCTCCGTATTCCGTTTCCAAATCAGCTGGAAATGACACAAACTGTCTGTGGTTGAGACCCCTTGCATGTATGAAGTTCACCGTCTTCACAACATACATTACGTTCTCCATTTGTAGACTTTTGCCACAGAGTGCTTCTTGGTGAAGAAAAAGTGTATGGCTACAAAAGGTCCCGCCAAGCTGAGCTGATTCCGTTTCTCTATCATTAATCCAACAACACCAACCTTCTCTGAACACATTGCTGGTGCACCTTCCGTAGCCGTTGAAACAAGTTTTTCCCACGGTAGCCCACACCTATCAATACAAGCTTCCGGTTCTTGAAACACGTCGCGCACGCTGTGCAGTTGTAAATGCTTTCACGGCTTATATATGGTCATTGTAAATTTTATCTATTTTTTTTTTAATTCGCGTACATGGTCGCGGGCCGCACAAATTGGCTTCGCGGGCCACATGCGGCCCGCGGGCCGCGTGTTTGAGACCCCTGATCTAGATTAAGAAAAAGAGAGATGAGTTACCTTACGTAATCATGTCTAATGAACGAATGAGATATAAAAACGAATTTATATAAAAATGCTTTTGAAACACAAATTAGAAAATTAATTTTATTAAAAAATGAAATCAATGGACCTCCTTTTATATTTTCAAGTATCAAAGTAAAAAACTATAAATGCAAAGTGTAGTTCTTAAAATTAGATCTAGATCTAGGCTAAATCCTTTCGATCCTTTCTTGTGTCAACATTGTAAACAAAGCCTAGATCCATAAAATACTATAGCTGTACTAGAGTTGGTCAACTTTACTTTTTTTTTAGGGTCTTAAGTTTTCTTTAGAGCTACAATACATACACTACAGTCGATTTAGTACCTAAGGAACAATTCTGCCATGTTTTATCAAGATTGGTCAAACGGTTTTGATTTCATTCAACGAGGTTTTAATAAAAAATTACTATACCGAGTTATTTAAGTTATCTCATTTAAAGGAAGGAAAAAAATCCAGTACGTCACACGGCCTGGTAAGACTAAAAATGTTTCATCATTTCGAGCCAGTTATCGAATGATCAAAGACACTGGTGCACCGAGTGAGTTCTTTAAGTATTTTAATATCAGGTGGCCGAGCCTTGCTCGGTAAAATAATTTCATAAGAAAGGTTATATACCTGAAGTCAGTTTGGGATTTTATAATTACGAAAATGAACGATCGGATAAAGACTACTAACCCGAAGAATTTCTTTAGTGTTCTGTTTGTTCTATATGTAAATTGGTACGTTCAGACATTTAATTTTGGAATTAGTATATTCAATTATGGCTTTAGTACGAAACATCGAGTGACGCAAATTTCTACGTTATTGTGTAAAACTGCAAAGACTTTCTTCCAAGCCAATAATAGTAGGCCTACGATAGTTTAACGCTGTCTAGACGGTAGGAGGACTTAAGAGATTTGATATTTAATCGCAGTACAATTACATATAGAACAAACAGAACACTAAAGAAACTCTTCAGATTATTTTACGGGATATGTGCCCTGCTCAGCCAGACTGTCAGACTATAAGAAGTTCATACCGGCTTTTGCCATCCATCTATCCCAGTGGTGCTACTGGTGCTACAGCCCATGGAAGGATATGGCCTACTTTTACACATCCCTCCATTCAGATATCTCCTAAGCCTTTCGTCACCACACCCTAACCCCACGTTTTTTACTGAGGTTTATAGTTAAATCAAAAGTGGCTGCAGCGTACGCAAACTCGTTGACCGCTAGCTAGATATCTTGTTCAGTGTGAGAAAGTAAGGCGTAGAGCAACTGTGTAATCACCATTTCCTTTGTTTTGGTACGGGACATTAAACACTGAAGCATGAACACATGGTCATAATTTTACCAGCAAAATAATAATTATAATAAGGCTTGACATCAAATCCGAAGATTAATGAGGAATCTACACCACTCTACGCAATTAAAGTGTAAACAATTTATTAAGCACTTAAAACGCAATAACTAATCATACATCGGTACATTTTATTTCATTACTTTCCTTTCATAGTTCTATAATAAATCAATCTTCAATAAGATGGTGCGCAAATGTTTAATTAGGTCCATTGATATTTTAAAACTCGTTCTTGTTTGCATTGTAGTAAGGTAAGCCTAGTGACGTAGCATCGTTTTTCCCGTTTACGTCATGGAAAACTTTCATTCATAAATTCTCCATGTCATTCATAAAACCTTCAAACCAAAATAAATTTTTCGATAATGAGACATTTTTCAAACCGATATAACGGTCAAACTCGAGTTTTCCCGATGTGGCCAATGAGTTGAGAATTTTTTTCTCACTAACATTTAGATACGTTGAAATTTTAAAGAAAATCGTTAGAGCCGTTTTCGAAATAGAAGATATATATATACAAGAATTGCTCGCTTAAGAGTATAGGATTTAAAGAATTAATTATTTCTGACGTTATATAGAAACAAAAATCCACTACGTCACACCGCCTAGTTAGACTAAAAATGGCTCTATCAATACAAGCCAGTTATAGAGGGATCATAGACCTTGGTAAACCGAGTGAGTTTTTTTTTTACCTTTGCATTTGAAGAATTCATTTATACAACTTAAAACGAAAAAAATCCATTATGTCACAATGGACTAGTAACAAAAAAATGTTTTAATTAACAAGAGAAAATTTCACGACTGTACATGACATACATATCACTGAGCTTTTATAGAATTCATTTAAAGATATTATAAAAAATATTATTTGGACTAAAGTCGCATTTTTTTAAAGCATTTTGTCTGTCTGTCCTAAAAAAGGACAAATAAAAGCTATCGAAAAGTAAATGATACTTTATTTTCCTATTGAAACATCACTATTGTTTAAAGTATTTATAACACATTGCTCCAGATGTTCGTATATGTATTGAGAGAAAAAGAGAATTTTAGATAAATCTAATACCGTTAATTAACTGTTTTGAATGGTCTCGTATGAAAATTAGACAAGGTGGCCTAAAGATTGGCAGTTTCGGGTGTCTAGAAGGTTTTATGAATATAGCACCCTCATTTGCGCAAATTATCTACAGGCACAGCGTTAAGATACAGACAAGCACAGCGTTAAGATGCAGGCAACAAATACTATATTTAGATGTAAAGTTATGTACAGGTTCATTACACAAGAGAAATAATTTAAAAGGTGCAATGCTGTACAATAGGTAGGATAAAATCTAGCGAATTTACATATATGATTCTATCATCATTAGATTTGAGAACCAAGTGGTCTGAGTGTCACTAGGCTAGTTGCTTAGCTTTGTTTCATGTGCTGCACTAATGAGAACTGGTGTTGCTGGTGCTGATGCTGGCTGCTGATGAGCTGGCGTAGTGGATCAAGGTGCCAGATGCAGTTTAGCGGTTTGTAATTGCAGGGCTCAGCGGCGGCTACTGGCATGTGCCTCTGTCTACCAGGTGTCTGAGTCTACGCTGAACCACTTTAGTGAAACGTTGAGGGTGTCTCTGAAGCGTTTTCTTTGACCACCCTGCGAGCGCTTTTCTTTCCTTAATTGGCCATACAAGAGTCGTTTAGAGATTCGGTGGTCTTCCATTCTGAAGACGTGTCTTACCCATCGCACCTGGGACTGCATCATGATTATGTGGATGCTTTGCAGACCCGCTCTTCGAAAGACTTCAGTGTATGGTAAATTTCTTGCCATTAGACATTCAGTATTTTTTCTTAGGTATGCCTAATAGAAGTGGTTTAATTTCTTCGTAAGTTTTCTGTATACTGTCCACATTTTTCTGAGGCATAGAGCAATGTAGGGAGGAAAACATCCCTAGCAGGGGCGGACTGGCTATATGGGCAAACGGGCAAATGCCCGGTGGGCCGGTACCAAATGGGCCGGTCTGGTCGCGACCAAAGAAAAAAGAATTTCAATGCAGACAACTTTTTAAAAAAGTGACAGCAGCAAGACACGGAGGCCCAACGAAGTTTTCTTTTTTTTTTTTTCAATTATTTTTCTTTTGAAATTTAACAAAAGTATAAAAGGACCTCAACTCACCACGAGACTCTCTATCCTTGGTGGTGTGTACTGTCTTTCCACTAATTAAAATAATAACCTATTCTAGGCTAAAAAAACGTCCGAATGAAAGGTCAGAATCAGTGGCGTAGCTACCAATGTGCGGGTGGTGCGGGCCGCACAGGGCACCAAGTGGAGAGGGGCCCCAAAATCCCCCAAGTGTGTATTAATTTCATATTTCCCTGAGCTTTTCAGTAAAAATGCCTAATTGTATGGACACGAACAAATATAAACTACTGTATTTCAAACATTAACTATTGATTTATAAACGAGTCATGTCGCTATTTTGTTTCCTCTCCTTGACTATTTCTTCAATACAATGTAAGCTACAGAACAGTTTGAATCTAATTTACAGTGTAAACAATACAGAAAGCAAGATAATAAACTCTAGACTGAATGACATTGGAGATTAACCTGATGTGATCACAGATAATATTCGCATACACCTTGTCACTCAAGGATCTGAAACTGTTCAGCGTATGGACAGTCAATTCAGAGAGGTGTATAAACATCAAGAATCAGCAAAAGGAAAGGCTAGAAAGCTTTCAAATGGTTGGTTTTTCCGACAAATGTCAAACGACGAGAAAGTTCTTAGAAAGTTGATGTGTTATTCGCCAAAAAAATTCCTTATTTTGCTTCCCCTGCATACTCTTCTCAACAAGATCAAGTTCCAAATCTTCATTTAAATCCGAAGATGGATTCAATGAGTGGTGGAGGTTATCCCCGAAAATAGAAAAACATGAGACCAGCAGAGCTCACATTCAGTCATCGCTTGCTTGGAGTAGGGAACAGTATTGACAAGGCCCAAGATTTAATTATACAAGAGACGAAAACTGGAGAGACAAACCTGGTGAGAATCTTGGACATCATTCGTTTTCTCTGAAAGCAAAATCTGTCACTTCGTGGGCATCGCGAACGAGCTGAAGAAGTGTTGGAATAGCAAAATCAAGGCAATATCTTGGAGTTAGTAAAATTACTATCAAAGTACGATCCACTCTTGAATGATCATGTGCTTCGAACTAAGCTTTGTCTCCAAAATTACAAAGTGAATTTATTACAATTTTGAGAGATCACGTTAAAGAAACAGATCATACAGTAAGTAAAACAAGCCAAATATTTCTCTATTATTTTTTACAGTACACCTCACATCTCAAAGCTTAATCAAACTTCCCAAATTTTACGGTACGTTTTCATGGATAATGACGGGGTGCAGGTTCGAGAGTCTTTTATTGACGTCATCGACACAAAGGCCAAGCATGCTGCTGGAATCGCTGAGATGATTCTAGAGAAACTGCGTTCGGATGGCTTAGACCAGTGATGCCCAACCTCTCTCTGGCGGCGGGCCATATTAATATTCGACACTCGTGTAGCGGGCCACATGGAGAAAAAGGGGAAAAAAGGGAATTATACAATAAACCAATTTTTATTAGAAACTAGTGAATCTAGTATTTACATTAATTCATGAGAAGTTTATCCTAAACTACTGTTAAATATCCGGCTGCATAGCTGAGACGCAAAGTTGACAAACTGACTCGGTTCTAGATGTTCGTCCATAAGACCATACGATTACGTAGCATCGGTTTCGAACGATTCATCACTGATTCTACTTTATGGAGCTGAGACATGGAGAGCCACCATCACCACAGTCAACAAAAATCCAGGTATTCATCAATACCTGCCTGGGAAGATTCTAATGATCCACTGGCCAGACAAGATCTCGAATGAGGAACTGTGGCAAAGAACAAAACAGCAGCCCATTGAAATAGATATCCTTCAGAGACGCTAGAGGTGGATAGGTCACACCCTACGCAAGCCCGCATCCAACATAACAAGGAAAGCTCTAACCTTGAACCCCCAAGGAAAGAGGAAGAGAGGACGGCCCACGAATACATGGCGTCGCGATCTGGAAACAGATGCCAAGCAGATGGGCAAGACTTGGGGGCAGTTGGAGAGACTCGCCCAGAACCGAGATGCCTGGAGGAAGCTGGTTGGTGGCCGAATCCCCAGTAGGCACCACAGGCAGAGATGAGATAATGAGATCCCCCACTAGCCACCCCATGCATGCTCCGAATAGCTACTACCTGCTGTGATTTCAAAACTTTTCTTTTTTAGCGAATAAATACCAAGGTTTTGAGCGATATCAGTTATGTTGGTAGACTTGTCAGCGGCAATAGAAAACACACAAACAGCCGACTCATTTTCTTTTATACTCTCACCAATCCTCCACTTTAGGTGTTATCTAACAAACCAAGAATGTTGCCTTATTTGTTTGATTTCCTAAAGTTTTTAAAGAGAGCCAGTATTTGTTTATAAAACAAGTATATTGGCTTACCAATCCATTTACTCTACGTAGGGAAAGATATTTTTTAATTAATTTTTTTTTTAAATTGGATTTTCTAGGATTTTCTGCACTGCGTGTCGACGTTTCGGCGGGCCGGAAAGAACCACGTCGCGGGCCGGATGTGGCCCGCGGGCCGTATTTTGGGAATCACTGGCTTAGACATAATGAACTGTAGGGGTCAAGGCTATGATAATGCTGCGGTCATGAATGTCAAAACTATGGTGTCCAAAACGTATTCTAGAAGTCAATCCCATAGCACTATTCATTGCCTGCTCAAACCATTCTCTTAATTTAGCAGGAATTCGAGCTGCTGAAGCTGAAGTCAATTCGGTAATATTTTTTGGTACACTGGACCGTTTACATGCCATTTTTTTTAACTTCAACAAACCGCTGGGATATCCTCATCAAAATAACTAGCCTTAAACGTTTAGTTGAGACTCGCTGGAGCGCCAGCTTAGAAGTCGTCAAGAAGGTTATGGATACTTTTTCTAAAATTATAGAAACTCTGGAAACATTAACTATCATCGACTACATCTAAAGCAGGTGGATTATTAATTGCTATTCAGTCTTTTAATTTTCTCACCTATCTTGGATTTTGGGCTCCTGTATTAACTGAAATTAAGGATGCGCAAGTCTACCTTCAAAAACAAGGATTGTCTATTCGAGACTGCTCACTCAAACTAAAAACATTAGAGACATTTTAAAGTAGTAATCGAAAGGACATCGCTGAGGCCAGCATTACATTTGCCGAAAGCGTGTGTTCAGATCTGAGAATCAGTATAGAACCTCAAAAAGTATTGGCCATAAGAATAATATGCCTGGTGAGAAAAGTGACGACTCTGTACTTACACACAAAGAAGAGTTACGAAGGGAAATTTATTCTACATTGGAAATTGTTCAAGAAATAATAAACCGATTCGAGCAATTTCATGATGTAGCAGATAGATATGAATTTTTTTTCGCCTTTCCTGCCATTAAATCCTCAGGTCAAAATCAATCTCGATAGTACTCCTAGCGACATTGATAAAAACGAATTTCTGCTGGAGCGAAAGAGGCTTCAACGGTTTGTCACAGTTTCTTCAGAACCCTCCAAACTTCCAAAACAAGGACCTGTTGAGCTCTTGAATTTTATAAAAAAAATATCAGCTAGATGATACAGTCCCGAATATCGTCATCATGGTTCACATATTGTTGACTATTGCGGTAAGCGTTGCTACACGCTAGAGAAGTTTTTCCAAACTTAAACTGATCAAGAATTACTAGCGATCAACGATGACAAATTTACGACTCATTAATTTAGTCAATTTGTCCATTGAACAAGAGCTGGTGGAAAAAAATTGATTTTGATAAAATTATTGATACTTTTACCAGCAAGAAAGCGCGTAAAATTCACCTGTAGTATGTTTATGTAAAAGTGAATTTTTTGAATTAACAATATTTGATCAATGAATACATATAATTTTGAACAAAAAAAATAAGGGTTTCCTATGTTATTATTTAGTTAGATATTTCAGGGGGGGGGGGGCCAAGATAAGGTACCGCACCAGGCATCATATACTCTAGCTACGCCACTGGTCAGAATTTATTGAAGATTAATTACATACATATACATTGCAGAGGGGGGGAGGCAGAAAAAAAATCCCCCCACCGAAAAAATCCTGGCTACGCCCATGATAGGGCCTAAATCATTTGTGGGCCGGTTTATATGGTAATGCCCGGGCCGATTTTGATACCCAGTCCGCCCCTAGCTTTGTATTTGTGGTGATATCTCGCTGTTCCAGACATTTTTAGACAGTCTGACATAGGATGTAATGGCTTTGGATATTTGAATCTGCCCACTGCATTTATATCATGTCCATTTATTTTGATGCTTGGATTCGAGTAGACTGTCCCAGGAGCAGGCAAATATAGGACTTGTATTAATGGTAAGGCCAATGTCTGAGCATGCTCTTGAGAAGTCACTGACGATGCTCCGCAGATCATTTTTTAGAGCCAAATAAAAGATACCTGGCTTTGCAGGAAGTGGAAACAATACAGGAATTTGCGGACAAACACAACATCAAGAATTTCTCCTATGCCATAAACGAAGTCTATGGACCCTAAAACAATGACATACAATAGGAAAATACAATCTAGTGTTAGCGACTCATAATTTTCTTATCCTACAATAGAAACTTGATTTGTTTCACAATAAACTTGTAAAATAGCGCTTTAAATGTTTATTTTGTTGTTGTTTTATTTTTTTAATTTGTCTTTTATAATTTTAAGCCTCAGAATATGACGTAATTTCCGCATAGGTCTAGATCTCAATTGTTGCATCCATATTCACAAATTATATGAATTCAATGTAAATTTGAAATGAATTGTTTTACAGTATTTCTATTATTCCTTAAATTGACTAACGGTAATTTATTTTTGTAGACAAAATATACTAAATACAATAATTGAGATTCTAATTTTGACTAGACAGTAAGTACTGTAGACCTAGACTCTAGCAGATAGAAATTATGTAGATCTAAGCTAGATACACGTATTTAGATCTTTACTTGGTATTATATAAATAAAGACACGATTTTGAATGTAGATCGAGGCACTGGAGAGTCCAATTATAACTAAAAAGAAACAACTGCCAGCCATGGACGTAGCCAAGATTTTGTGTGTGTATGTGTGTGTGTAAGCACATAATTAATCTTTATTACTCCCCGCCATTCTAAACAAGGGGATCTGGTGGAGTACTGTGAGATCCCCCATCGCGGTGCGTATCCCTGCCGCCAAACACTATTTCGGTATTGAAAGCCAACAAATTGCATATTCAGAGGCATCTACTGTGCAATATCCAGGTGTTAAAAAGTTTAATTTCAAAAACCTTAGATACAATTCTTACTTATTTAGATCCTCTTGCGTCGTTTGGCGCATTGGGTGGCAAGCTGCTTCAACAAAAATACTATCATTGGCAATGTCTGAAGCCTCTTTCTATCTGCTCTAAGGACCTTCATGAAAGTGTGGCGCCAAGTTCTTCTATGTTGTCGTCGCTACTTTTATTATGCGCAATTAATTTTGTCGGTTAACATGTTCCGCAAATCTCATGCGACCCTCTATCACAACCTTACTAAAGGGTCGACTCCTTATTCGGATTGAAACCCAATCTCTCCATATAGTAAAAGTAAAGTGTCCCCTTCAGACCCTTCGATCCATGGGGCAGATGATGTTAAGGTCATCTGTTTCTTTGGCCAACGTTTAACGAGCAGGGTGTTATGTGGCCAGCACAACGACCAACCGCCTTTACTTTTCCCAACTAAAGTCAGGTACCCATTAGAGTTGGGTGGACTCAGAGGCGCCCTAAAAATCCTGAAATTCAAAATCCCAGTCTTCACTGGGATTCGAACCCAGGACTTCAGGTTCGGAAGCCAAGTGCTTAACCTTTTGACCACCGCGCATCCTTTCTATATAACTGAGTCACAAAATCTCTATTTGTCATCTTTGTTTAGCTACATTTAGTGTTTTTCAATTTCAGTATATGGCTATTTAATGCACTTTATAAATGGAGCCCAGCCACAGGTAGAATTGCGCATCCTCTCTTGACTACGCTCTTGGCATTAGTTGACTGTCGTTTGTTTTAGATTTGATATCGAAAAGGGAAGCTTCATAGTCAAAATCATATAATGGAGAATTCGAAGCTAAAAAACCTTATTTAGTTTAAAGAGTTTTTCGAGTGTGTAATTTGCGATTTTTTATATTGAAGAGGTATGTAAGGAACTCTGGTGTGGTTCCTGTTGTAGGATCGTTGCCTTAGGGGTATGAAGCTCGCCTGCAGACTTTTAACATGTACAACAAATATATGAAATACTACTCAACAAAAGGAGTACTCCTCAATATTTATTTATAGCCACATAGGTCTACACATGTAACATGGCATACAGTCATTAATATAAAATACTAAACGTGCTCGCATTACATTACAGGGCCCTTAGACTAGAGTAAATAAAAGACTACTTAAATCC
>JADKLZ010062887.1:6948-32242 GCA_021533235.1 Biomphalaria straminea | reverse complement strand
TTTTTTTATTTTTTTATATGAAGTCGGATTTCGGCTTTGAAAAGCACATTCATAATAAAGCTTGTCTAAAGATTATTGAGAAATTTAGTATTTCATGAGGCTACACCGCCCCAGCTTAGACCTACATATTTTGCCATATCCAGCGCAGGCATAATCATTGTCAATTAAGATTTTCTTTGGTCTCTAAGGTGTATCCCAGCTTTTGTAACTGACATCCAGCTGTATTGTTCTGAGGCTGCACGCAACCAGGTGATTTCTTCTATGTCAGTTAAAGCAAGTCGCCGCTTAAACTATTCTTTAAAGTGTTTCGGTGAAGCACCTCTGTTACATTGCCTTCAAATCATAGTACTGTCATTACAGCATTTCCTGCTTTTTCTCTACTTTTTTGGCTTATTTCATTTACTCTCTATGGCCTCCAGTCGTGAAGCGACTATGGATCATCTCATGGAAAAGAGATGAATGCCTGGGCGTTAGCTGTGGTCGGAACCATGTCGCCTACACATCAGTTCCTCCCTCTTCACGCAGCTGATGTATCCGAAAGAAAGCAAGTGCCAATTCAGTAAGCGAAGTTGCAGGTCCTGCCAGAGTGTAGCACTGGGTGCTGCAAACTGCCTTAGGGTCGCAAGCTCCTAATTGTGAAAATATTATAACCATATTAAGTAATAAAACAAATTATTTTACCAGATATCACACTTTACGCCACAGAGGCCTTCACCATAGGCAGGGTTAAAACACTCAGGTGCTGTCCATCTTTCTTTCCCATACACAGCGGATTCTATCTCCTGATCACCCTTGTGACAAATCTTAAATCCAGATATTCTTATCTTCTCCTCTGTTTCCAGATAAATTGTTTGACCTATTAAAAGATAGTATTAAAAACAATTTTTTAAAATTAAAATATAAACATTTTGATAAAATAATGTTTTTTTTTAATCTTATATAAAAAAAAATAATTTTCTGAAAAACTAATTCAATCCCATATTATCCCATCTTCCCATAATGGGAAAGAAGAGCTTAAATGCACACTGATGCATATATTTATAGCAGACCCAGATTTAAGTAAGTAGGGCTGGGGCAGAATTTAATAATAATAATAATAATAATAATCTTTATTGTCCATAAGGAAATTTGTCTTACAATTTGTGCATTATACCAAACAAAACATTTATAACTATAAAGAGAAACAAAATGTTCATTCACACCAGACTCACTCACAATGTACATGTCAAAAGTTTACATCAGATTGTTTCTGTTTAATGATTTGATTGCCAGAGGAACAAAAGAGTTTTTGTGCCTGTTTGGTAAAATCACAAAATCATGACCCAAAGGGTGATTTCTTATTTCTAGAATCTTTAAAAAAATCCACTTATTAATAATAATACTAAATCTTAAAGTAGGTCCTATTTGAGAAAGAAAAAACAGGGTGCTTGTAAATTAAAAGACATTGTTACTCTTTTAAAAAAAATGTATTTAATATCATATTTTAGTTTTTAAAAATCTATATTTTTTATATTGTAAAGGGTAAGGCCTTGAAAATGACAAACTTCTGTAAATCTGTAGCTGCATCTATATATTTCAAGCACGCTAAAAGCGAACACTTCTTAAACACTGCAGTGTTGCCAAATGTAAAATTTAAAACTTTGTCACTAAAATGTGAGAGAAAAAAATAGCCAGCCTATAAAGAAAAAATTGGACCATTTCTGACCCGTCAAAATTAGAGTATTTGTTTTTTAACTACGTGTTGGAGGCCTTTCTTGTGAAATACAGTAGCCCCACCTGCCTTCCCTTAAATCAGCACTCTACTTTCAGTATTAAAATGTGAATGTCGATGTGGATATTCAAGTGTGTGGTTATCTACCTGTGCTTACACTATTTCTACTTATTCAAATACTTATGATATCTCAACTTTCTTACTCCTGCTCTCTTCCAAAGCATGATGTCAGGTTAAAAAAAGTTCTATGTAATTTTTTACATTCACAGAGGTTTCAACCCAAAAAATATTGAAGTTTTAGCTACGGACATTATGAAATATTACCTTGTAAGTTGTTATGGCAGATATGGTGTTGATGTAAATATTCTAATCCTTCTAATATCTGTTCAGCATATATGACACATTTTTCTTCAGTCAGTGGTCCTTTTACAGTATACACATCTTTGAGTGTTCCCTACATAATAATAGAACTATCTGATTGATTTTACGTTTACGAGTATATATATATATATATATATATATATATATATATATATATAGATAGATAGATAGATAGATAGATAGATAGATAGATAGATAGATAACTAGGTCCAGACATTTAACTTTTTTTTCTGATAAAGAAAACTTTAAAACATTTAGAGATGAATGCTACCCTTAATGAAACATCTCAGATTAAATGATTTTATTGGAAACATTTAATTCTGTACCAAATGTATCAATATACTATGATTGATTCAATGTTTTTGTAAATAGTTACCATTAAAAAAAAGAAACACAAACAAACCAAAGGCATGAAAGCAAAGAAGGCTTGATATTTATCCGATGTTACTGTTTGAAGTATGCCATAAAATGGAATGATTCTTTTATGTTGATACTGTTTTAATATTTCCAGGCTGTCAACATTTTTATACTGAAAAAAAAAACAACTAAAAAATCTTATTTAAAAAATATAAACACCTACTGTTTCTTTTGTGTGTTTCAATAGAGGCTTAGTTTACAGGCTGGAGGGAAATCACAGAATGATCTTATCTTATCTTATACAATAATAATAATAAAGATAATAATAATAATAATAATAATAATAATCAAACTGTGTAAGACGCAAGTATCAAAAATACGATCAAAACTGCACGCCTCCAGCAACGAACTAATTTCCTTCCTACGCAAATACGACTCCGATGCGACCCCTCTGAACCTACACAATGTTGATGTTAATATCGGACTGGACGACGCAGGGCATGAGATTCGTCAATGGGAAGAAAAAACACTCCACGGAAAATACCCGGCTTTATTACATGGGGACAACATTGACAAGACCATTTCCTTAGCGTGGCTCAAAGCAGGTCATCTCTACCCTGAAACTGAAGGCTTTGTTACAGCAATACAGGACAGAGTAATTAGGACAAAAAATTACGAGAAACATATCCTAAAACTCAATATTGTTGACAAATGTCGAAAATGTGGAAATGTTGGTGAGTCAATTGAACACATAATGGCAGGATGTTCAGCCCTATCGGAATCTGCCTACTTAGGTCGCCATAACCAAGTTGCAAAACTAATACACCAGCACTTGGCTTTGACACACAATTTGATCGGGAAGGATACTCCTCCTTATTACAAATACTCACCACAAGAGGTTCTCGAATCTACTGATTATCTGCTGTACTGGGATATACCTATTTTGACCGACAAAACAGTTGATTTTAATCGCCCTGATCTGCTGCTCATCGATAAAAAGGAAAAAGTCGCAACCATTATCGACATTGCAGTACCACTATCTCACAACTTAAGAAAAACTGAGTTAGAAAAACAACGAAAATATGGGAACCTAGGCTTGGAGATTAAGCGTCTATGGAAGCTTTCTAAAACAACAATATACCCCATTGTCATATCAACCGAGGGGATAATAACAACTGACCTCACAGATACCTTCAAGGCCCTTGGCATTGCTAGGAACATTCTCGTTGCCTGTCAGAGGGCGGTACTGCTGCAGACCTGCCACATCACCAGAAAATTCCTCAGTGGAAACTGATAAAGGGACTACAATGAATTTTGTTTCCCTTTAATGAAACTCGACCCTGGCTGCGCCAGAGAAAGAATACTCGTTCTTTTATAATAATAATAATATTTATTGTCCGTAAGGAAATTTGTCTTACAATTTGTGCATTTTACAAAACAAAACATTATTTTTAAGAAAATGTACATTCACACCAGACTCACTCACAATTAACATATGAAAAGTTTACATTAGATTGGTTCTATTTAATGATCTGATTGCCAGAGGAACACATGAGTTTATGTGTCTGTTTGTCCTTGCTATCGGTGTCTTGTATCTCTTTTGTGATGGTAAAATAGCAAAATCCTGACCCAAAGAGTGATTTTTTATTTCTAGAATCTTCTTAGATTTTTTTGAGGATGTTTGCCTCAAACAGCTGCCCTAATGGGTTTGCTTTTTGCCAATGACCTTACCAGAAGCATTTAGGATTCTCTGGAGTTTATTTTTATTCTTAGTGCTTAGATTGCCATACCAGGCAGTGATATTAAAATTTAAAATATTGCCGATGTGAGCGTGATAAAACATAGCCAAGGCTTTTTCGCTAATATTAAAAGAGGACAGTTTTCTCAGTAATCGTAGTCTTTGCTGCCCTTTTTTGCTGATATAATCTGTGTTTGCTGTAAAATTTAATTTATTGTCTAGGATAGTACCAAGGTATTTAAAAGTTTGCACTATTTCAATGGTCTCTCCAGCTACAGTTACAATATCATTTTCCTTCTTTTCCCTACGAAAATCGATAATCATTTCTTTGTTTTTTTTCACATTTAATAATAAAAATTATCTTTACTGTACCTTTCAATGTGGTCTATTTCTCTAAAATACTCGTTTACGTCTGAACTCTCTGAGAGCAGGGCAAGAAGTGCCGCATCATCAGCGAATTTTGTGAAAGAGCAAAAACTATGCGTTAACTATGCGTACATTTGATATAACATTGTTTACCCTAACCCTCTGAGGTCTCTGGGTCAAAAATTCATTAGCCCATAGGATGATATATGGACTAATCTTCTATGCTTTCATTTTTTCAATGAGTAAATGAAGTTGTATTGTATTGAAAGCAGATGAAAAATCAATGAAAAACAATCTTACATAGGTGTTTGGTAAGTCTAGATGTTTGTAGACACAATTTAAAATATTTAGAATAGCATCGTCTACACCTTTACCTTTTTGGTAAGCAAATTGTAAAGGGTCCAATTTATTACCCAGATCATTTAATAGAAACATTTTCACAAGTTTTTCCAAACATTTAGACACAGTCGAAGTAAGAGAAACAGGTCTAAAGTCATTCATTTCCTTTGGTTTGGACACCTTTGGTACAGGTACAATTATGGACGACGCACAGACGTTACTTCAAGAAAGAAGATGATTACGTCCTACGCGTCATGCATTCAGTCGTGAATATTAACCAATGACTTAAATTCTGCCAAGTCACTGGTTTTCCTGGCTAGCTCAGGCAATCCATTCCATGCTCTAATAGCGCTAGGGTAGAAGGAGCTTTTGTACAAATTTGTCCTAGTATATGGGACGAGGAATGTGCCTTTTTCTTTGTGTCTTTCTGAGTATTTTGTTAAATTTTGTTTTTGAATTTGAAGATTATGGTTAAGTATTTTACGTATAACTTCTACTTTACTTTTGAGTCTTCTGTCCTTAAGGCTTTCTAAATTCAGTGATTTTACCAAAGGTGTTACTCGAGTCAAATGTGAATATTGATTTGTTATGAATCTCACTGCTCTATTTTGTGTCTGTTCCAGTTTCTTAATGTTTTCTTGAGTTGAGGGGTCCCAAACAGAGGATGCATATTCTATTATAGGCCTAACCAACGTTAGCATTCAAAGACTTTACTATAATTGCTAACTTTCAATTATTCATAAAGACAAAATGTCAGATGTAAGCCTGACCCATCATCTATCTATATATATATTTCTCATAAGATAAGTTCAAACGAGTAAAAGGTCAACAAGTAAATGGGAAGATCCCATGGCGCACCATGGTGTGAATTTAAATTGGTGCATCCCAATCCGCACTATTTTGTGAATGGAAGTGGTGTTTATATAATTCTCTTCTTCTCAATTTTTGTCATAATATTAAAAGTATTTCCAGATTTTGTGTCGTAAGACTATTGAAACTAGAACAACAACAATACACAGATAGAGTATACTCTCAGGTTTCACTTTAAAAGTACTTTAATTAATATCACAAAATTACGCACATTCGTTCATTAGACATGATTACGAAAGGTAACTCATCTCTCTGTTCCTAGATCTAGATCTAAAACTCGAATTCAACTCTAAGATTATAGAACCTCTCTTAGCCATTCTTAGCTCCATTCATAGTATTTTTTATTCATGAATTCACTTATAACAAGTAAAAGGGAAGCTCCCATGGCGCAGCATGGTGTGAATGAAAATGGTGTATCCAAATCCGCACTATTTTCATTCACAAAATAGCATAGAAATAAATAAATATAGACTGGAAAAAGGAATTAACTTCATGTAACTTGATTTAATAATTTATACACCTAAAAAATTAGCACGGGTCCAATGAAAGTGTGGGACCCACTGCGTTCGCAAATGTTGCATTGCCTAAGGCCTGCCCTGAAAAATAGCGGCGTATGCTATGCATTTCATATTTTAATCAAATTAACATTCAAACTGGTTTTTCTAAAGCATTGTTACATGCGTGCAACTCTATATATCGCTTAAATTAAGGTCAATTGGCTATTCTTAGCCCCATTCATAGAATTTTTTATTCATGAATTCACGCATTCGCTTCACTTATAACCAGTAGCGGCCTTAGGGGGTGGCAAGTGGGGCAACCGCCCCAGGCCCCGCGCCTGAGGGGGGCCCCGCGCTGGGAGATTTTATTGTCACCAACGTCGAAAACTAAATGAGTGATCATAAACAAGGAATTGTTACTCAATGTTTTCGTAGTATATTTCGTACACCTATTGTCATTTAAGCTCTCAGCTTAATTTTTTTTTTCAAAATACCGTTCAGTTTCGGTAAAGACAGCCGTCACACGGGTACGGCGTAGGCCTACTTCACTTTTATCAATGTGGCGGAAAATTATTAATTTTCTTGTATTTTTGCGCTTATTAATAATTTATCTATAGTTAAAAATTAGTACCAGGAAAAAGAAAAATAGGCAGACAAAGAAAGTGGTGGGAAGACAACATCAAAGAATGGACAGGCCTACCATTGAAAGAGGTTTTAAACAGGGCAAAGGATAGAGAGGAATGGAGAAAGATGGTCCACAAGTCTTGCTTGGTGCCCCAACGGTCTACCAGACTAAGGGATAGGTAACAGGTAACAGGTAAATCCATCACTGAGTACCGGCACCTATTTTTTTTTTAAGTGTATTCTCGACTGTTGCAGGTGATACGTCCTAAGACCGCACGTGAAAGTCAGATTTTCGCAGTAGGCTGTTTAATTTCATAAACGTGTATTATTTTCGGATATATACAGTATCAGCTTCCAGCAAGTTTGGCGATCTCTTTACAGCAAAAGCTTACTTATATGATTAGACCAATTTGTAAGAATGCTCCTTCTTCCCTAGTGCCATTATAGTAATGCGGGGGTATTTTTAGTGGTCCCAGAAAGGGGAAAAGACGCTATTAGTTTTTTGTGGAATGTCTGTCCGTACGTCCGTCCATCCCGTTTAGATCTCGTAAACTAGAAAAGATAGTGCAAATCCGACATCATAATATTTTAGACCATTCAAAGTTCTGATGTAGCGGCTACTTTTTAGTTTTCTGAAAACGAAAAATCAAATTTTTAAAATCACTTAGGCAAGCAGTTTCTTTCAGACAAATGCATCACTTTTACAACTATTCACTATTAATAGTAACAAACAAGGGAAGCTCTTTAATGTAGGAGATGACTATTTACCTTTTTTTAAAACAGGTTTATGCAAAAGGTTTTGTTATACTAACTACTACATTTATACATTAAAAATGTTTACTTTTTTTAAGAGAAAAAAATCTATTTAGTATGTGTATAAGTTGGACATAATTTAAAACAACAATGAATGATTAGTTTTTAATATTATCGCGTCTAATAATCTGGTAGGAGAAGTGGACATCGAACTTCCCATTCACTTTCACCTATCCTTTGGTCTGCTGGACCGCCTAGGCACCACACAAGATCTGTCAATCTTCTTTCTCCATTCTACTCTGTCCATTGTCTTTGATAGAATTTCATTTTGATGTTCTTTCTGAAAATGTTGAAACCTGCCTATTTACCTGCCTGGATGATACACTTCGTGGGCCGATTTTGAGTTTGTGTTTCCACACAAACTGTCTTTGTAATCTTGTTTTTATAATGCTTTTTTGAAAACCCGTAATACAGCCCTTTCGCAAAAGTCGGTTCTGCAAAAGTGAATGAACCAGTGTAACTCCTATAGCACACTTTATTCTTATAGAACATCGTATTGGCTTCAATCGACAGAGTGAAAGAGGAGACATAATATTAGTAGTACCTGAGTGTTTTCTTTTTTATTTGCATCTGTTAATGTAGAACAATTAAAATACACAAACGATTTACTAAATTGTATTAGTTCAGGAACAAAAGATTATTCGCAGACGTTTGCATAATATATAGGACAATAAAAAACAACATAAGATACAGAACTTTTACAAAGAGAATTAGATGAATTACAGAAATGGGAATCAAATTAGAGCATGTTATCACCCAGAAAAATGTTAGTTATTAAGAGTAACAAAAAAACAACTAAAACAAATTAATTCCACTTATCTTATTCATGGCAAAAATTCAAGTCATTGGTTAATATGCATGACTGAATGCATGACGCGTAGGACGTAATCATCTTTTTTTTTAAGTAACGTCTGTATTATATAAGATAAGTACCCACGTAATGCTCTATGTTTTGTTACAAAAATAAGGCCCACAGCTTAGAGGCGGACAAACTGTATTGTTATTGTTACAGCTTTAGAGACGGATTAGCCCGTTAACAAGATGTGGTACGATATATATATATATATATATATATATATTATACCTTTACCGCTAGGGGCCCCGCACATGACGCTTGCCTAGAGCCCCGCGCACTGCTTGGGCCGCCCCTGCTTATAACAACTAAATGGGAGGATCCCATGGCGCAGCATGGTGTGAATGGGAAATAATCTTAGACATAAATAAATATAGACTGGAAACAGGAAGTAACTTTATGTAACTTGAAAAAATGTATATCTATTGAATTCGGATTTCCGAAATCTGACAAGTTGCACGATCTTCAGTCCTAGAGATTAAACAAAACTACACTGCCTCCTTATTTACAAAACACTAATAAAAATATTGTAATACTTATATAGGTTATGGCTGAAATAGATATGAATACTTAACTTTTATACTGCTCATGCTGTATATTAAATCGCACAAATTTGCTAATCACAAATGTTCCCTTCATAAAGCTCTCTTATTGGCCAGTCTATATTTATTTATGTCTATGGAAATAATATATCCAAATCCGCACTATTTTCATTCACAAAATAGCATAGCATATTTTTTTTTACTTTAAAAAGATTTTAATAATGTCCGGAAATTTCCAGGACTTTTTCGACCGGCGACATAGCATTTAATAACATTTCGGAGATTTCCAAGGGGTTCCTGGTAAATCAAGAGGCCGCGGGAAATCTGTTATATGTTATAAAATATGTTATAAAATGGTTCAATTTAATAATTTATACACCTAAAATTTAGCACGGGTCCAAAGAAAGTGCGGGACCCATTGTGGTCGCATATGTTGCAGTGCCTAAGGCCTGCCCTGGTAAATAGCGGCGTATGCTATGCCGCCGGTCGACTAGTGTAATGAAATTCGAAATAGATATAGAAATCAGTGTGTGATTACAAATATTTTTTACCATTTATTTTTTATTTAGCACTATTTCATGTTTTTATCTCTCTTAGTGCACTATGTCTGGACCAATTGGAAAATGGAAAGAGGGGGAAGAAGGGAGGCATCTGTGTGTATGTAACTGTGATGGCATTTTCTAAAAAAAATAATTACGATTTCGAGTTAGAATGTAAGGGCTTAAGCCAATATACCAAAATTAAATTTTACAGCAAATACTGATTATATCAGCAAAAAGGGCAACAAAGATTACGATTACTGAAAAAAATGTCCTCTTTTAATGTTAGGGAAAATGCCTTGGCTATGTTTTATCACGTTCAAATCGGCAATATTTTACATTTTAATATCAATGCCTGGCAGGGGCGGCCTTAGCAGTGCGCGGGGCTTTGGGCGAGTGTCTTGTGCGGGGGCCTTGTTAAAGGTAGACTATATATTCTGTACCACATCACGCTAGCGGGCTAATCTGTCTCTAACACTGTTACAAAACACAGAATTTTACGTACGTACTGTTGTCCCACTATTAACCGCTGAAATGCATTACATTGTGTATTGTAAATGTTTTACATTCTACATTTCTTCGAAGTTAAAAAAAATACTCACATGGCCGCACGATGTCTATGCCCAGTAGTCTATAAAACACTTAGGCGGAAGCAACCAATCAAAAGTTTATTTTGTATATAAACATCGACGTCCAATTGGATTTTATTAGGAAAATGTGTAGTGATCAGGTTTGTGACAATTAAATATCTGATCGCGGGGCCAACCCCACTTGCCTCCCCCTAAGGCCGCTATTGCTGCCTGGTATGGCAATCTAAGCACTAAGAATAAGAATAAGCTCCAGAGAATCGTAAATACTGCTGGTAAAGTCATTGTCAAAAAACAAAACCCATAATAATAATAAAAAAAATCACCTTTGGGTCAGGAATTTGTTATTTTACCATCGCAAAAGAGATTCATGACACCGATAGGAAAGACAAACAGACACAAAAGCTCTTTTGTTCCTCTGGCAATCAGATCATTAAATAGAAACAATCTAATGTAAACTTTTCATATGTAAATTTTGAGTGAGTCTGGTGTGAATGTACATTTAAAAAAAAAATTGTTTTGTTTGGTATAAATAAATAATGCACAAATTGTAAGACAAATTTCCTTACGGACAATAAATATTATTATTATTATAAAAGAACGAGTATTCTTTCTCTGGCGTTACGGACAATAAAGATTATAACTATTATTATGTGCCAGCAATGTGCTTACAAAAATACAAGGTTTTGTAATTATCTATTGTTAGTTTTAACATTTAAGTGACGCCCAAAATCTCTACACAAAATATAAAGGGGACTAATTCAACTCTTATCTTTATCTTTTATGACTGTCAATTGCTACATTAAAATGCAAAAAAAATGATGCAAGCACAAGCTTTTCTTTTTAGCAATTTGATTCTCAGTTCAAATAAGTAAAAAAAAAAACTTTACACATTGATATTAAAAAAAATGTGTGTGTGTTTTCCCTTGTAACACCATTTACAATCCAGTAGAAACCAACCTAAAAAAATTCAATTGTTAGCTTTATGTAAAAAAAAAAAAATTCTAAAGATGATTAACACACTACGGTGTAAAGTTAACAGCAAATTGCCAAAATTGGTCTGGAGAAAGATGTATTTTTATTTGATTTATTTTTAGATTTATAAAATTTAAATAACCACAAACCACCACAAAGTTTACAAATGATGACTAATGGGAAGAGCATCACTATAGATTAATAATTAATAAACATCAAATCTTAACTGTCTCAGTTGAGAGTGCTTCTAATATGCATGTCTTCAATGAAATAACAAACACAGTTTAGAGGTGCCTAAAAAAATATCCAAAATAACCACTAGGAAATAATGAAGCAACTGAGTGCAGCATGATTTTCTTGAGTTTAATACTTTTAAACTCTTTTCAATAAAATTGATCATCCAAAGTATGAACCGATTTTACAATTTCAGCTTAAATATTTTTGTAACTTTGCCTTGCACCGGTGCATGTGGTGCGCCCTAGCGCACTAGTGAACGAAAACAGGAAGAGATTAAGAGACTGGAAAGAAGAGGCATCAGTGATTGAAGAGAGTCTACATTGTTGACAAGTTAGAAGCCAACGTTTGTGCTGCCTGAAGATTGTGGAAGGGACCTGGAGCGAGGCTGGGAAAGCTGTCGTTGGTCCACGTTCAGGTTGCTGGTGAGAGGACTGTTGTAATTACTAGAAAGACTCTTGAATGGCTGATGTCTGTTATGTGTTTGCACTGTTAATAAATACCTAGTTTATTGTTACCTAATATCAGGTGGCCGAGCCTTGCTCGGTAAAATAATTTCATAAGAAAGGTTATATACCTGAAGTCATTTTGGGATTTTTTTTATAATTACGAAAATGAACGATCGGATAAAGACTACTAACCCGAAGAATTTCTTTAGTGTTCTGTTTGTTCTATATGTAAATTGGTACGTTCAGACATTTAATTTTGGAATTAGTATATTCAATTATGGCTTTAGTACGAAACATCGAGTGACGCAAATTTCTACGTTATTGGGTAAAACTGCAAAGACTTTCTTCCAAGCCAATAATAGTAGGCCTACGATAGTTTTACGCTGTCTAGACTTGATATTTAATCGCAGTACAATTACATATAGAACAAACAGAACACTAAAGAAACTCTTCAGATTATTTTACGGGATATGTGCCCTGCTCAGCCAGACTGTCAGACTATAAGAAGTTCATACCGGTTTTTGCCATCCATCTATCCCAGTGGTGCTACTGGTGCTACAGCCCATGGAAGGATATGACCTGCTTTTACACATCCCTCCATTCAGATATCTCCTAGGCCTTTTGTCACCACACCCTAACCCCAAGTTTTTTACTGAGGTTTATAGTTAAATCAAAAGTGGCTGCAGCGTACGCAAACTCGTTAACCGCTAGCTAGATATCTTGTTCAGTGTGAGAAAGTAAGGCGTAGAGCAACTGTGTAATCATCATTTCCTTTGTTTTGGTACGGGACATTAGACACTGAAGCATGAACACATGGTCATAATTTTACCAGCAAAATAATAATTATAATAAGGCTTGACATCAAATCCGAAGATTAATGAGGAATCTACACCGCTCTACGCAATTAAAGTGTAAACAATTTATTAAGCACTTAAAACGCAATAACTAATTATACATCGGTACATTTAATTTCATTACTTTCCTTCCATAGTTCTATAATAAATCAATCTTCAATAAGATGGTGCGCAAATGTTTAATTAGGTCCATTGATACTTTAAAACTCGTTCTTGTTTGCATTGTAGTAAGGTAAGCCTAGTGAAGTAAGCAGCGTTTTTCCCGTTTACGTCATGGAAAACTTTCATTCATAAATTCTCCATTTCATTCATAAAACCTTCAAACCAAAATAAATTTTTCGATAATGAGACATTTTTCAAACCGATATAACGGTAAAACTCGAGTTTTCCCGATGTGGCCAATGAGTTCAGAATTTTTTTCTCACTTATACGCACATACCTTGAAATTTTAAAGAAAATCGTTAGAGCCGTTTTCGAAATAAAATTTATA
Source organism: Biomphalaria straminea (assembly GCA_021533235.1). NCBI lineage: Eukaryota > Metazoa > Mollusca > Gastropoda > Planorbidae > Biomphalaria > Biomphalaria straminea. The sequence continues at coordinate 19,023 of JADKLZ010062887.1, read as the reverse complement.
TATAAATAAATAAATATATATATATACAAGAATTGCTCGCTTAAGAGTATAGGATATTACCTTCCTTGAGTGCCTACCTTAGTGTTATAACAATATATTTTATATAGATTAGCGATTGTAAATAATGACTAAAGTCTAGTAGACAATAAACTGACTACTGCAAGTTTCCCACTTATACAATAGCATATTCTGATCTTTCTAGATAGTTTTCAACATTGATAGAATTTATTTTCACCTTCCCACAATACCATTTTTCGACCCTATGTCTAGTTTATGCAAATCAACTGTCATCCAGAAAAATCCACATAATTCAATCCATGTGAGCTAATATTACTGGCTACTACCGGTCAGCCATGAGTGCTGTCAAGTATGCCACTGTATACACACACTCTCTTTCTCTTCTCCTTTACATACTGGAGTGTGACACTAAGCTCTATAAAGTTTTAGAAAGTGTCAAGATTTTATGGAATTTCTGTATTAAACACAAAATTCAAGGGAAATGTGAACAATTTGATCATCTAAGTGACAGTTTATAATTTAAATTTTATACTTTTTTGTTTTGAAATATTAGAGAATGAATCTAATCTTTTTTTCGCCTTGTCATTTGGAAAGAATGTCAGAAAACAGAGGAACAAAATTGTATAGCAGCAAAAAACCAAAAGGCAGACAGTGAATATAAAGAAGGATTAATGATGCAGACGGAAGATCTATAACAGCTTGGTGTTTAGGACGTGGAGACGAAAGGCCCAAGAGAGATCTGAATGGAGGTATGGGTTGAGGCAAGCAGAGCCATCTATGGGTTGTAGTGCCACTCAGATGGATGGATATGTGACAAATACACAAAATCAAAACAAGACATATATACATATACATATACCTTAAGGCTGGAAAGAAGTTTTTCTTTAAGAATAATTCTTTTTTCATTAGGTGATTGAGGGTTAACTACGAAGTAAGCATTTCCCGTTGTTCCAAATGTTTCACCTCTACTCCAATTTTCTGGTAGACCTGCAGCTTTAATGTCCTCTTCAATAATTAAAATTAATTGTTAACAGTGTAAGTAAAATACAAATATTAATATGTTACACAATTCCTTACAGTATTAAAATTTATACAAGTAAATATGATATGATCTGTATGGTTCTGAAACATGGAGAACAAATAAATTAACAACTAAACAAGGTTACAAAGACAGATTGTGTGGAAACACAAACTCAAAATCAGTCCACGAAGTGGTCCACCAAGGAAGGTAAAAAAATGCAGGTTTTAATATTTTCAGATAGAGCATCAGAATGAAATTCTATCAAAGACAAATGACAGAGAAGAATGGAGAAAGAAGGCTGACAGATCTTGTGTTTTGCCCCAGCATACCAAAGGATAGGTGAAACTGAATGTAAAGGAAGATGTGAACCTGGCCTAACTGATGTTTTATAATGAATATTTGATTGATATAATTGTTTTGTAAACGGTTAATCTCATTCGTTTAAGGTTTAAAAACATTTCCTTTAAAAAATTCATTTGGTCCTTTAGTTATGTGTTCTATAGATAAGATTTGGTACCATAGTCGATAGGATAATTTGAAAACATACTTTCTAATTGTTGTTTTAAATTATTTCCAACTAATTCCAACTTATACGCATTGTAAATAGATTTGATTTTTTTTCTCTTCAAAACAAATTGTCTATAGGGCAGATAACGTAAAAGTCATCTGTTTCCGTTACCTATAGTTAAGAAGGAGAAATGCCCAAAATCCATAAATTCTAAGATAAAAGATTGGCACAACAAATAGGGTTGAGTTCATGGAGCTCAGGGCTCTCTGGGGGATTTATGGAATTATCGCTGCAGTCGCACATGCACAAATAACAAAGTACAAAGACCTTCATGTACTCACAGGTAGCCGATAGTATTTTACAGATCAACAAGATATTAAAATGAAGCAACATTTAAAAGGATAAGAGTAAAATATGTTTGATCAGTAGCTGACAGAAACATACAAAATAGTAGAGGACTTACCACTAAAAAGGCCTAGCGTAAGTTGCATATGAAAAGAAAACAAAAAACTTTTTCAATACTTTTTTTTTTGGTAAACAGTAACATTTTTTAATTTAATAAACAAAATAGTTGGAAGAAAAAGAATTATTTCAATAAAAAACAACATCATCATCTTTGATATTATGAAATAATAATAATTATAATAATGATAATAATTATAAAGGCATTGTTATTGATTCTGAAGATTAAGGATGAGTGCAGTTTTTCACATGACCACACAAATCCAGTAGCGACATTTAGATTCTATATTTTTCAGCATTGCAAGCAAACAAAACTGTTGTCTGCCAGCAGTCTATTAAAAATTCTATGCGGGTCTTCAATAAGGGCTTTGCTTTGGGTCTCAAATGTGTGTCACACAGCCCTTGTGAGGCCAGCACAACAACCACTTTCCCAGAGTATGTCAGGTATCCAATAGGGCTGGGTGGTTTCTGGGGCAACCTAAAACTCTTGATGTTAATAACAAGTAGGAAAGGAAAATAGACTAATATCATCGAGGAAAGTGTTGGTAGAACTAATATAAAAAAATAAGACTTACCACCACGAAGCCTTACAAGAAATAGTATGCGCGATTCTGCAGGAAGAGAATAATACAAACGTGAGATCTAATGCTTTTAGAGTCCTATATTATTATTACATATAAATGGATATTACAAGACCATCGAATGATAAACAAGGCAAAAGAAATGAAAGTAGGCTCCTCTACTGGCTCCACAGGGGAATAGACAGGCTTGGAAATATAAGCAAGCGTGGAATCTAAAAGGACACGAACATAATAGAGACTCAGAATGTTTGTATCTAGTGTTGTAAATCCATGTCACCTACAATGCATTAGAAGTAGATTATCTTACACAAGCCACGATTTTGCTTTTACGTTTTCAGGTAATGCCTAGTATTATGGAGAATGTTCTTAACTTTCCAGAAAAAGGTCAACACTTGGCTTGACATAACTGCTGTGTTGGTTCTATAAGAGGACAGTGATGCTCAAGTTATGGCTCATGGGGTGTATCTAGCTTTATAACCTCTGTCATAAGAGCACAATGAAGCTGTATAGGCTCAGTTATTATGAAATCAAAGATTTTTGGCGATGCTGCTGCCCACAACATATGTTTTAGAATTAAATACCCTCCCCCACTCCGGATAATTTCTGCACCACTGTAATAATAGATGCAGAATTTAAGTCACTGGTAAATATGCATGACTGAATGCATGACGCGTGGGACGTAACCCTCTTCTTTTTTGAATTAACGTCTGTATTGTATAAGATAAAATAATTCATTCTGTTATGAAATCTGTTTCTGAGATAATCAGAAATTGGATATGAAAGCAAAAAGTCATAAGAACAAACAGTAGATTATCTACAGACATTGGCACCTGAGAACTAACAGTGAAAGATGATCCTTAAACCCAGTGGAATTCATTTACAACACTGTGAAGCAATAGAAATGAGAAAATTAGAGTATAATAAAGGTGACAACCTGACATTTCTAGAGGTATTTGGATTTCTACCATCAACCAGTGATGCATAAAATACAGCCTGTGGGCCACATACTGCCCATAATGCAATGCTATCAATCACTTTGAAAGTTAAGCCAACAGCCCATATTGAGGTTGTTGAGACACATCTTATCTTATAAATTACAGAGGCTCCTTCTAACAGGAGCTAATTAAATCCTAGGTGAACCTATGTGTTAATCTAGTTGTGTATATTAATAAGGGACTTCTAGCTGTTACGCTCATCAAAATATTTTATATAGTTTTCTGGTAGCCTTTCATTTATAAGTTTGTAGCACTATTCTCAAGTTTTGATAAGATTTATGAATTTAAACTAAAGACATTACTATTTTTAAAGTATACAATATCATAACCTGAAATTACATTACATGTTCCACATCAAGACGCCCTAGAATAGGTTGTCAATTATAAAATTATTTGTGAGCAGTTCTTACAATAACTTAGTAAAATTTTAATAATAAAAATTGCAACCTTTTTGAATATTGTAATCTAGTAGTGTCAGGTTATTTTTCAAAAGTTTACCACCAAAACTCAAATTCAGCTGATCGAAAGGTATACCTGAGGAAAAAAAATTGAAGTTCAAGCACTATTTTCAGAATTATAGATTTCCATAATCACTTAACCCCTTTAAATATAAAATGTAATAACTGTTAAAATGTATTTCAAATTTAAATCACCACAACAAAAAACCCTTTCTTGTTTAACAGTGTAAAGACATTGGTTACCTGAGTAAATAGCAAAGGACAAAACAGCGCTTACTTATTTTTAATATATAATAGGTTCTGGATTTAGTAAGCGAAGGTCCTATGATGAGTCTGTGTAGAGCTCTCTGCCTTCTTCATGCTTTATATTAATAGATCTAAAAGTTTGTCTTATTTGTTAAGTAAGAACTAAAGCACTTGAAAAAGTAAAAAAAAATTCCATATATTCTTATGTTTAATATCCATATTTATAAAAGAAAAGAAGCATACTTTTTTTCCAACCAGGCCATCTTTATAATGATATGTGTGTTAAAATATGAAAATGTCGCAGCTACGTATCCCCAGATGATATCTATGTGCGTAAGTGCATCCACATGCTGTTAGCTCTTTGATTTTTTCCATTTGATGATGTGGATACTTTCTTAGAAGAAGCAAATAATGCTCTGCAAATGTAGAGAATTAGTTTGACTCCCCCAGTAACTGCTAGTGTTAGCGGTTAGAAACTCGTCATGTACAAAAAGTAATTTATCTGTTGGGCTTTAGTGGTAGTAGGGTCTACCAGTTTCGCAGCTAAGGGAGGGTAGGGGGGGGAGATTTTAGAAGGGGGCCCTAAATGGGTGTCCGAAATATGTTTGTAAATACATAAATTAATATATTTGATTGACAAATAGTGTCAACTGGTGTCTTTTTACTAAGGCCATTATTCCATTATTTTACTAGAATTGTCCAATATTCTGGTTTTGCTTCTTAAATTCAGAATTTAATATCCCACTCTATTCATCTTTCCTCAATCAAAAAGAAAACATGCTTTTCTAAATTTAAAAAGAAACAAAGAAACCATTCTTATAGTATAACTACACATTGAATTGCAAAGGTGGGCATAAATCCAAAAGTTGTTCAACATTATTTTACAAATTAACTCCAGATATCCTTCCTTTTGAAGTTATTATCACATCCTTCCTTTTAAAGTTCTCTAGACTGATATCTCCTAGTACCTTTAACAATTCGACCACTCCTGGGTGTTTTGATTGGCACAACAAATTTTCTAGACCTTGGTCTATAAAAGTCTTTTTTGTTTGTTCGTTTAACAGTTTACTGTTCGTCGCCTTCATCGGTATCATATTACCCAGAGATATCTTCATCAAAACTCTTGTTCAAAAAACGTAGGTGGATATTCATAAAGGCTCTACTTTTAAGCACATTATTTTGTTTTAATATAAACATTAATACAGACATTAATGGAACGAGGTCCACTTTATGCATATTAAATAGGTGTACTTTTTACTATCCGGTTTACTATCCGGTAATGATATTCAACCGAAGCCGGATAATGCCGAATAATGAAAAAATGCCGAATATTCGGCAGAAGCCGGAGCCGGAGCGACTATCCGGTACACCCCTAGTTATCATATGTTAAACCTATGTGTCACGCTGTTTTGTAGCCCCACCCTGGTCAACCCGAATAATGGACAATTCTAGCATTATTTTAGAACAACTATTGGATCTGTTATACTGGAATTCGCTGTATATCATATAGTTTCATTCGTGGCCAGTAGTAGCCTAAGGGGGTAGCGATTGATCAGAGATTTTATTGTCACAAACCTGATCACCACACATTTTCCTAACAAAATCCGATTGGATGTCGATGTTAAAATCCGAAATAAAATATTTGTATTGGTTGCTTCCGCCTATGTGTTTTTTTTCCCAATGGGCTATGGCCATGGGAGTAATTTTTAAACTTTTTAAGTTGAAAGAATTTTCTTTATGCAGAACAATTAGAATACAGTATATATATCACTTAGCGCGGCCAATAGTAAGCCAACAAATGGCTACACAATGTAATGTTTTGTAACAAAAAAAGGAAGGCCCACAGCGTTAAAGCGGACATAATGTCTTGTAATTGTTACAGCGTTAGAGACGGATTAGCCGGTTAGCGTGATGTGGTACGGTATATATAGTTTATTCTTACGGCTCAGGGCATCGCACAAGACACTCGCCCAGGGCCCCACGCACTGCTAAGGACGCCCCTGTTCGTGGCAACAAAGAGAGTAATATTCTTAGTTTTTGCTGCAAGCACATGTTTGATCTCTTTTGAAAGAAAAATAAATCGGCAACAAATCTATTAAAGATTTGCATTTTAAAATGTAAAACTAACGTTAACTTTTCTCTGTCGGAAAAATATTTTTAAAATGTCAACAAAGTCAACGTACTGATATATCTAGATCTAGATTTAGTCTTTGTTATAACTTTAATCCATAAATGTTGAAACAAAAGACACCTGTTAAACCTATTTGCCAATCAAATATATTAATTTTTGTATTTACAAACAAATTTCAGACACCCGTTTGGGCCCCCCCCCTAAGTGGGGGCCCGGGGGGGGTTCAAAAGATCCCCCCCCCCCCCCCCCCTTAGCTACGCCACTGAATGAACCTTTATTTTACCAAACACTTCTTGGTAAAATAGTTTACATGTTTCAGATGTTCCTTTAGAGTTGAAGATAATTTACTTCCTAAACCAATGCTCCAGCAGGATGACAGCGGGATGGGGTTTGAGCTCAGCACCACGTCAGCCAATATTACATTATACTTATACGATTATTTAGGAGTAGATAATACCAACCTGTTCTACCTTGAATCAGGAATTTCATATATGAAATAGTGCGTGTAGGTTCCAACTCTATTCTATATTCATTGCCTTCTGGCATACGTACGAAAACATGTATCTTGAATTCTTAAAAAAAAAAAAAAGAAACAATAACATAAAAAATAACGCAAGTAGTTGCACACACAGAATATAGTTGCTTAAGTTAAAATCTAGTTGCCTAAGTTGAATTTTAGTTGCCTGAGTTTAAAAGTAGTTATCTGAATAAGATGAATGGACTGGAAAAAAATGTATTAAAAAAATGTATATAAACAATTCTTTTTTTCAAAAACAAAAATTATATAAAGTGAAATAGCATCCATTCTATAGGATTATCATGATCTTATTTTTTAACATTTGTGATATTGGAAATATTTCATATATTATTTTGTTTAGCACATCTTTTAAGGACCAAATGGGGACGGAGGACAATCTGGGCTAGGAAAAAGCATGGTTTCCGTGTAGCCTTTACGAAAGCTATTTTAAAAAGTTGTTTGAAACCGAAAGGAGGTCTTAAGCTTCCAAAATGGAGCATGTACATGTTAAGCGTAATTAGAATAGAAGGTTTTACATTATTTTATTACTAGTCGACCGGCGGCATATCATACGCCGCTATTTTCCAAGGCAGGCCTTAGGCACTGCAACATATGTGACCACAGTGGGTATCGCACTTTCTTTGGACCCGTGCTAATTTTTAGGTGCATAAATTATTAAATTGAACCATTTTATAAAACATAACATATTTCCCGCGGCCTCTTGATTGACCAGGAGCCCCCTGGAAATCTCCTGAAATGTTATTAAATGCTATGCCGCCGGTCGAAAAAGTCCTGGAAATTTCCGGACATTATTAAAATCTTTTTAAAGTAAAAAAAAAATGCTATGCTATTTTGTGAATGAAAATAGTGCGGATTTGGATATATTATTTCCCATTCACAACTTGTGGCGCCATGGGATCTTCCCAATTGCTTGATATAAGTAAAGCGAATGCTTGAATTCATGAATGAAAAATACTATGAATGGAGTTTAAAAAAAATGGCTAATTGACCTTAATTTTACGCGATATTAAGAATATAGCTGCACTCATGTAACAATGCTTTAGAAAAACAAATTTGAATGTTAATTTGATTAAATGGACTATAATTAGTATGTTCATGTGCTAAAGCATAAAACTATACTTGCGAAGAGAAGTTCTATAATCTTCTTAGAGTTGAATTCGAGTTTTAGATCTAGATCTAGATCTAGATCTAGGAACAGATTTTAGATGTATAATAATAATAATAATAGGCTTGTCTTCGAGTCCGAAGATTAGTGAGGAATACAGTGTTTCCAGTGGCTGTGCAGTCCCAGCTGTGACCTACATATTTTGCCACATACAGGGCAAGCAAAACCATTGTCCGCAGGTGGTCGGTTTAGATTTTCTTTTCGCCGTCTGCGTTTGTCCTCGGCGGCAGATATTCTGTTGGTCTCAAATGTGTATCCCGCGGCCTTTGTGAGTGACCTCCAGCTGTCTCGTTCCGACGCAGCATGCAGCCAGGTGCTCTCTTCTATGTCAGCCAAGGAGAGTTGACGCCTAAGCTGGTCTTTGAAGCGTTTCCGTGGGGCGCCTCTGTTACGTCGACCACCTTTAAGCTCACCAAAAAAGACTGCCTTTGGCATACGTTCGTCTCCCATACGGGATACGTGCCCTGCCCAGCGTAGCTGTCGGATCATAAGAAGTCCCTCTATACTGTCCATACCGGCGTTCGCAAGAACATCGCTGTTTGTAGTGCGGTCTTGCCATCGTGTGCCCATGATGGAGCGCAAGCACCTTTGGTGAAAGCGCTCAAGGAGTCTTAGCTGTTTTCTGTATAGTGTCCATGTCTCAGAGCCATATAGAAGGGTTGAGATAACCACCGCCTGATATACATTTATTTTGGTAGGTAGGCGAAGCGATTTGTTCTTCCAAACTCTCGCCAGTAGGCGTCCAAAAGCGTTACTGGCCCTGGCCAGGAGCCCCTGCGATATCTCCTGAAATGTTATTAAATATAGACCTACGAAAAAGTCCTGGAAATCTCCGGAAATTATTGAAATCTTTTGTAACGTAAAAGTATAGTAATTTGTGGTACTAATGATAGTACTTCTAAAGTCAAACCTGAGAGTAGTATCTATCTGTGTATTGTCGTTCTAGTTTCAAGAGTCTTACGACCATAGACATAAATAAATATAGACTGGCCAATAAGACTATTTTATGAAACGAAATATTGTGAATTGCAATTGTGTGTACTTTATTTTACTTCCTTTTTCCAGTCTATATTTATTTACGTCTATGCTTACAACACAATATAATCTCTTCCGGCTTCCACTTTTTTAACCTCCCTTCCATTCACTACACTAATTCATAAGAGTTTTATGAAACAAAAATTTGTGCATTGCAATTGTGTGTACTTTATTTCTGTCTATAAATTTTGTTTAATCTCTAAGACTGAGGATCATGCAATTTTTATTTTGTCATAATTTAGAAATCATAATTCAATAGTAGATATATATATACGTGTGTTTTCACGAAGTTACTTCCTTTTCCAAGTCTATTGATTTCTTTATGTCTATACTATTTTGTGAATGAAATAGTGCGGTGCGGATTGTGTTGCACGTTTGACCTATTTACTTTGAGAAATTATTTTATTATTATGATTGTTAAGTATTATAAGTTTCAAATATCTACTCAAACAAACAAATTATTTACACAAGACTTATCCTTAGCCTAGTAGAATTTCTATATGAACAAAATTACTTACTTACGACTAATTGATTAGCTTATTCAGGGCCGGTCGTAGCGCTTGCGGGGCCCTATGCGAAACTGATTGCGCGGGGCCTATAGTCTGGGTGGGAATAAGGATAATAAGTAAAAATTAAGATTTTGTATTAGAAAATAAATTCGGCTTTCCTTTTTTTATTCTTTTCTAAGTACAAAATTGCGATCAAGTTAGCTTTAATGTACGAATCTTGTAACCTATGGAATATTTATATTCTAGTGAATATAACAATAAATAAGGTATGGGAACCTCCTGTTAAGGTGAAAAGTTGCCCGATTACATTTTAACATGAAAGCCTTTGTTCCATTATCGCGCTTAGGATTGGTGTTTTCCGAAATGAATGACATCCACAAATGACAATTCTGTCTATTTTTAATGACTTTTCATATTTTAATAAGTGCCAAACATTTCCAGGAATTTTTCGTATATATTTTGCAATTAATAATTACACATAGAATTAGCGCGGGGCCTATGAAAGCGCGGGGCCCACTGTGACCGCATAGGTTGCAGCGGCCTAAGACCGGCCCTTAGCTAATTGATTAATTTCTCTGTTCGCTGATCAAAACAAAAGAATAGTATACAAGAATGACTAAATTATCTTACCTTCCTTATATTTATCTTGATCCTAAATATTAAACAAATCAGAAAACATTGAATTTTTTTTTTAATGAAAATAAAAAAAAAAAAAAAAGATAAGCATACGGTGATTATTTACGATCCGTGGGCATGGTGGCTGAGGGGTATTTCGCTTGGTTTCCAAACTGAGATGTCGCAGGTTTGAATCTCAGGACTGGGATTTTCAATTTCCAGATTCTAAGGATGCCCCTGAGTCCACCCAACTCTAAAGGGTACCTGACTTAAGTTAGGGAAAGTAAAGGAAATCAAATGTTAATTTCTTTGTAATATATATATATATATATATATTTATATACATGCAGTGCTTTTTTTTATTTTGTAAACAAATTGGTGCCAGTACTCAGTGATGGATTGCCTAACTTTTTTACTACTAATAAATTAATAATAAACGTAAAATACAAGACACAGCCCTTTCGAAATGAAATCTCCCGGTCAGGGTGGAGCGGAATTGAGTGACTGATTTTTCGTTTTGATATTATTTTCACTTGCCCTAGCACAACCAAGGGGGTTTTGAGTTTAAAACAACCTACCAGGGGGTTTTGAAGTTAAATCCACCTCTTCTATAAAAAAGTGATCGGGGGATGAAGTGACCAGGGGATGAAATAACCGGGGATGAATTGACCGGATATGAAATGACTGGGGATGAAGTGACCGGGAATGAAGTGACCGGGGATGAAGTGACGGGATGAAGTGACCGGGAAACCCAGATGATTTCTGAGTTTAAAATCCCCGTACTGAGAATTTTTAGTTTAAAAAGATCTATCTTCGATATTATTCTAAAGCAAACTAAATGCACATAATTCTATAAACATAGCTAAGGGGGTATGAGTTTGTTTTAAAAGAAATCCTGAGATTTTTTTGTTAACCCCACCCCCCCAACAGATGATTTTAGGATCGGGTCTCAATCAAGGAAATCCTATTCCGAACTGCGAATCAACCCCTTAGTAAGGTTGTGACAGAGCATCGCATAAGAATTGTGGGACATGTTCTCCGACAAAATGAATTAACCATAAGAAGAATTGCGATGATATCCTAGTACAACTTAGTGCCAAACTTTCATGGAGGTCCTCAGAGCAGGTGGGATGAGGTTTCAGACATTGCCAGTGACAGATTGTTTTGTGGAAACAATTTACCGCCCAATGCGACGAACTGAGAGGGAGGATCTAAGTCAATACGAGTAGCACATTAGGTTTTTGAAATAAAACTTTTAAATAGTAGGATAATGCACCGTAGATAACTCAAAATATGCATTTATTGGCTTTCAATATCGAAAATAGTGCTTGGCGGCATGGCTTCTCCCCTCGCTGGGGGAACGAATTCAGCGTTCCCCCAGAGCCCCTTGATGGCAAGGGCGTTGAGACTACAATTTTTCCAGCAACTCCGTAACTCCAGAAAGAACCTTTTATTGGGCACGATGAAAGAAAGAAGGGTCAGAATGTAATAAAGATTAACTATGTAAACACACATATATTTACATATTTACACACACACACACACACATATATATATATATACATATATATATATATTTTTTATTTTTTTTTTCGGGCTAGTATTGCCTTCATCCTGCGCAGAGTATTTTTAAAGTGATAATTGGCTCGCGCAGACCAATAATACTCTTTAAGCTAAACGCAGTTCACAGTGGCACAGAAGTCTGAGACGGCTGTGAACAGCAGATAGCCCCCTGGATGACAAAATGGTCATCATCGAACCACGATGGACGAACTATATATATATATATATAT
>JADKLZ010062866.1:0-10438 GCA_021533235.1 Biomphalaria straminea | reverse complement strand
TAGACAAATATTGTGAACTGGCTGTGTTGATGTGTATGTGTTATTAAACCGCCACTGTTGTTAATGAAGCTCTTGTTAAGTTCTTGTATTAGATGTGCTGTGTTGTGTTAAGCAGTGTGAGCAGAAGGCCAGAGAAGGGAAGTTCGTTACAATATTAACATGCATACGCCTTACTTTCTGCTTTATATTATACATTTTCCTAGTAATATTTTATCAAATAAAATAATTGCATTCGAGGCTTTTTTTCTATCATATCTAATAAAATTATTCATTATGTAAATCGATATTTTGGGAGTAGTTCTCAAATACAAATCTTATAATGTAAATTGTACACTATAACTATAACTACACTTGAACAATAGTATGTTTTTTTTCTTAAATGTTACAAACTATTTTTTGTAGTGCAGCGTTATTGTATACTTACTTAATGAACGAGGTACATCGTCTTCCTGTATTATAGGCATTGTTTGTAATTGTTCATTGTCTATTTCTCCGGAAAACGTGGAACAATTGATCACCTTCATATTATTAACTGTTGTGTCTAAATTAAATTGATTCAAATAACAAAAATGTAAGATTAATTCATAACTGCGTACCCAAAAAAAAAAGGTGTAATTTACAGTTACAAAGACAGTTTGTGTGGCACCACAAACTCAAAACAGGCCCAGAAGGTAGGTGTTAATATCTTGATAAGAAAGAATATCAGAAATTATCAGCTACAAAACTATCAACAACTACAACTCATTCTCCGTCGGTACAAAAGAAGTGAGCTTATATTGAAAGTGTCGCCGATACTTTTGAACGTGTGGGTTGCGACCCCTATGGGGTCTAATGACGATTTGCCAGGGATCATCAAAAACCATCAAAATATGGATTGTTATTGTCTATTCTTTTATTACTATATGTATGTGTGTGTGTGTGTGGGGGGTCTCGGTAGAGTGGGGAATTGTAAAAATGGGTCGCCGAGCATCAAAGGTTGAGAACTGCTGTACTAATGACCAGATTTCGAGTGCTGCTAGGAAAAACCCCCCTTCCTATTGTCATTTTCCCCCCTTGAAGGTGTATGTAATTAAAATCAATTAATAATTTAAAAAATTAGGTTTTGCTATCGTTAGCTCTGGAGGCTTCTAACGACACCATAGATCAGGTTGGGAAACAGAACACACAGGTAGCATGCACTAATGATTAGGAAAACTTAAGTTTCAAATATGGAAATATTTATTGTAATAAAAGTTAAAAAAAGGAAGAGAAACAATTGTGAGGAGAACAATGATAAAATCTATCTACACATAAGGAAAGACGAAATTATCAATTCATCATATTCATTGCATTATTTAATTTTATTTTTTTTTTCGAAATATACATTTTGAAGTATTCAATGAACTTAAAATTATTAGGATACAGTTAAATTATATTATTGAATGACTATCAAATTAATTATTTTTTTTTAAATTGTGTTCATTCCAAGTTTCAACATATAAACTTTTACCTTTTTCTAAAAAAAAAAATAACGTTTCCTTTTAGTTCTATGCCGCGTCTATAGTCCTGTATACTCTTAATTACAATAAGCCTCATCAGCTGTTGGAGACTTTACGAAATTACTGTTTTAACTTATATTCGACGTATATGTATTATAAATAGATTTTTTTGTTCATGTTTTTATAAAAAAAAATGCTTGCTAGTTCACGTTTTAAATTAAAGAGAACGAAACATTAGCCGTTACATTAAAACTATGACAGTTTAACATATCAAGTATCAATAACGAATTTTTTTTTCTCGTTCTTAAGATCATTACGGAAGGACGCAGAAACAGAAGACAGAAACACTAAAATCATCTATTTTTCCTTTTGGGGTCTCTTAAATAATGTTTGGAAGATTCCACTATATTTATTTTGAAACTATAAAAAAACTTAGTCAAAAATACTTCATAAGAACTGAGTTTTTAGTTCCGTAAACTCAATGTCAAGTTTTGAATTTATCAATTTTAATATAATTTTTTCAACAAGAAAAGTAGAAGCCAAATTTTATTCTCTTTTCAAAGGAATGAGTAAAACAACGTTAGTATATTTTTCTTTATTTACTAATGCTTAATATATCGTGATTAAAAAAAAAAAAGAACTATGACAAAATAATTTATCAAATAAAAAGAATGCATACAAAATTTACGCGCTACTTACAATTTAAAGAAAGCAAACGAGCTTGAGTTGTACTTGTTTTTGTATCTTTTGTTGATACAGCTAAAATGTAAAAAAAAAATAACACAATGACTTATATATTCATATTTTTCATACATTTTCGTTTGGCTTTAGAACTGAGAGTTTGAATCTCGCTGAAAACGAAAATGTTCAATTTCTGGATTTGAAGGGCTCCTCTGATTCCATTTAACTTTAATGGGTACCGAGAGTCGAACAATTATTAAAATCTTTTGTAAAGTAAAAGTAAAGTAAAAAAAAAATATCCGGAAATATATAGATAAATATTGGAAATGGAAGTGAGATTAAAAGGAGCAAGCCAGTGAAATCATTATTTTAACGTAATTTGTGATATCAATTAAAGTACTTCTAACGCATAGACATATTAAATATAGACTAGCCAATAAGAGAGTTTTATAAAACGAAAATTTTAAATTGTGTGTACTTTATTCTATGTCTATAGATTTTGTTTAATCTCTAATACTGAAGATAAGGCAATTTTTTTTTTCAATTTTTAATAATTCGGAAATCCGAATTCAATAGATATACACGTTCTCAAGTTACATGAAGTTACTTCATTTTTTAGTATATATCTATTTATGTCTTTGTTATAAAGTCAAACCAAAAAGTAGACTCTATTTGTGTATTGTTCTAGCTTCAAGAGTCTTACGATACAATATAATCTGTAAATACTTACATACTATTATAATAAATTGAGAAGAAGAGAATTATATACCCCACATTCATTCATAAAATGCTCTTCTATGCTATGCTATTTTGTGAATGAAAATAGTGCGGATTTGGATACACCATTTTCCATTCACACCATGATGCGCCATAGGATTTTTCCTATTTTCTTGTTGCTTGTTGTTGTTTGAACTTGTACTTTGAGAATTATATATACTAGTCGACCGGCGGCATAGCATACGCCGCTATTTTCCAGGGCAGGCCTTAGGCACTGCAACATATGCGACCACAGTGGGTCCCGAACTTTCTTTGGACCCGTGCTAATTTTTAGGTGTATAAATTATGAAATTGCACCATTTTATAAAGCATAACAGATTTCCCGCGGCCTCTTGATTTACCAGGAGCCCCCTGGAAATTTCCTGAAATGGTATTAAATGCTATGCCGCCGGTCGAAAAAGTCCTGGAAATTTCCGGACATTCTTAAAATCTTTTTAAAGTAAAAAAAAATGCTATGCTATTTTGTGAATGAAAATGGTGCGGATTTGGATATATTATTCCCATTCACAACATGCTCCAAAACCTTCCGACTCAAGCCATATCTCAACGCGCATTTAAAAACACACTCCAGTGAATTAACGCATTCCGCAGAGGTCTTTAAATGCACCATTTGTTCAAAAACCTTCCGACTCCAGCCATATCTCAACGCGCATTTAAAAACACACTCCGGTGAACTAACGCATTCCGCAGAGGTCTTTAAATGCACCATTTGTTCAAAAACCTTCCGACTCCAGCCATATCTCAACGCGCATTTAAAAACACACGTGGACTATTCGCAGAGTAATCTTCCCCTTACTTTTTTCTCTCTTAAACCTTTGAACTTTGAGGATAAGAGAATTATATAAACCACATTCATTTACAAAATGATTGAGATGCACCAATAAGACTATTTTATGAAACGAAATGTTGTGAATTGCAATTGTGTGTACTTTATTTTATTTCCTTTTTCCAGTCTATATTTATTTACATCTATGCTTACAACACAATATAATCTCTTCCGGCTTCCACTTTTTTAACCTCCATTCCATTCACTACACTAATTCATAAGAGTTTTATGAAACAAAAATTTGTGCATTGCAATTGTGTGTACTTTATTTCTGTCTATAAATTGTGTTTAATCTCTAAGACTGAGGATCATGCAATTTTTATTTTTTCATAATTTAGAAATCATAATTCAATAGTAGATATATATACATGTGTTTTCACGAAGTTACTTCCTTTTCCCAGTCTATTGATTTCTTTATGTCTATGCTATTTTGTGAATGAAATAGTGCGGTGCGGATCGGGTCCATGCACACCGTGGTGCGTGCGCCATGGGATCTTCCCTATTTACTTGTTGTTGTTGCATGTTGCCCGTTTGACCTATTACTTTGAGAAAAAATATATAGATGATATATACTTGTCGACCGGCGGCATAGCATACGCCGCTATTTTGCAGGGCAGATCTTAGGCATTGCAACATATGCAACCACAGTGAGACCCGCACTTTCTTTGGACCCGTGCTAAATTTTAGGTGTATAAATTATTAAATTGAACCATTTTATAACATATAACAGATTTCCCGCGGCCTCTTGATTTACCAGGAGCCCCTTGGAAATCTCCTAAAATGTTATGAAATGTTATGCCGCCGGTCGAAAAAGTCCTGAAAATTTCCGGACATTATTAAAATCTTTTTAAAGTAAAAAAAAATATGCTATGCTATTTTGTGAATGAAAATAGTGGGGATTTGGATATATTATTTCCCATTCACACCATGCTGCGCCATGGGATCTTCCCATTTACTTGTTATAAGTAAAGCGAATGCTTGAATTCATGAATAAAAATTTCTATTAATGGAGTTAAAAATGGCTAATTGACCTTAAATTTACTCGATATTAACAATAGAGTTGCACTTTAGGAATAGAGAGATGAGTTCCCATTTCGTAATCATGTCTAATGAACGAATGTGCGTAATTAAAGTACTTTCTAAAGTGAAACCTGAGAGTATACTCTATCTGTGTATTGTTTTTCTAGTTTCAATAGTCTTACGACACAATAATCTGGAAATACTTTTAATATTATGACAAAAATTGAGAAGAAGAGAATTATATAAACACCACTTTCATTCACAAAATAGTGCGGATTGGGATGCACCAGTTTCCATTCACACCGCGTGTTGCGCCATGGGATCTTCCCTATTTACTTGTTGATTGTTGTTGTTGTTTGAGCTTTTGAACTTGACTTTTGAGAAATAGATATATAGATAGATTTAACTAAGTGATATGAAAAATACACAAATAGTATCTTTCTTTCTCAACATACTGTAAGCACAACCTCATTTACAAATATGCATTGTTTTAGAATTGATTTCTTTTTATTAAAAAATCGCTAGCATAAATATTTTTTAAACTTATAGGTTTACTTTAAGTAAACAAAAAATAGACGATACACCTTACTTTAAAAGCCAAAACGCATGGTGAAATAAGAGTTTCCTTTCTTTTCTCGTATTTGAGATGTGAGTGTAACAGACGGACATTTTGCACAAACGTAATAGTGGCTTTTTAACATTTGGTATTTTAATAAAAATAATATTGATTTTACATGCGTTTTACCAACATATTAACAGGCTGTTGATGTAGATAATGCCTGCGCGTATTGTAATTGTTTTAGTATTTAACTTAAATTTGTAGTCTGCTATTTAAGTCATACGCGTATTCATGTGTTATGCATGTTAATAAGTGTCTTTAATTCTTCTTAGTTTGCTGGGTCATTGGTTGATGTTATGCATGTTAATTAGAGTCTTTAAATATGCTAAGTCTGCTCTGTCATTGGTTTATTTGTTTGATTCGGGCAAGCTGTTTCTTGATCTAATTGCACTGAGGATGAAGGAGCAATCGTACTAGTTTGTCCTAGCGTAAAAAAATATAAAATCATATCAAACAAGATTACAAAGATTGTTTGTGTGATAAACCAACTCAGAGGCGGCCCCCGTCGGAGTCGGATCCCTGTCAGATCCGCCTATTTGAAAGATGTTTCGGATGTTCCTTCTAAATTGAAAATAATTAACTTCTCGCTGACCGACGGAGGATGGCGAGCAGGGTGTGACAGACGGACAGACGGACAGACAGACTGAAATTCCTTTTAAAAAATCTACAAGCCAAGAGCATTTCTTATAGTAACATTTCCTCCCTTAGATTTACGTAATTGTTTCAAAATTGGTGTTTTTTTAAATTAAAAAATCACTTGCATAATTAATTTTATAAATTAAACGGTTTGCTTTTAGAAAACTAAAAGTAGCCGTTGCACCTAAACTTTTCAAGCCGCAATTAATGGTGAAAAAATATCTCTTCTAGTTTTGGCGCCTGAGTGTGACTGACGGACAGACGGACATTTTGCACAAACCTAATAGCGGCTTTTTCCCCTTACGGGGGCCGCTAAAAATAGCACAATAAATGCTATGGTTCATCCTCCCGAAACGGAATTCCTCCCTGTGAGGAGGGGCATGATTTTGTGACGTTTTTCCTTGTTTTTTATTGGAGGGGATAATTTTATGTTAAACCATCATTTGCCCAGCATTGCCGAAGAAAAATTGAGGCCTAAACCCCCCTCTTTAATAGAAAACTAAAGCTAAGTGCAGTCATCAAATCTTTTAACCGTGGCCCAGCGGAGTTTTTAGTTTAAAACCCCTTCCTACAAAGTTTTGAGGTTAAAAAGGTGTTGATTTTCTAATGTCTATTTAGATTTAAAAAAAAAAAATAGAAAAAAGTTGTTCGCATTAAATGTGGTTTTTGAATCTATAACTAGCAATATAATAGTTACCCAAGTTAAAGGAATAGACAAAAAAAAAAGAATTTTAGTAAAAATTCGGCTTTGATTTCGAACAAAACATTTGTGATCATATTAACTAAAATAATGTCAGAACCCTAGCGGCAGGAGATTTCGACGCCACGTCACAAGCTTGGGGTTGTTCAGCAAACGATCCGTCAGGGTGCAAACTGTTTTCAATATGTGTCGGGTACACATGATTCCGTTACAGGACAGCTTTACTGACACGTAGTAACAGACTATCGTTGCCCTTCTCTAGGCCTTTGGAAATTCACTTGTGTTCAGCTTGTCATTCCCCTTGGCTTCAGGTATTTCAACATCTCATTGCTACTTTGTCAATTATTTATTTTAAGTAATAAGGTGCATATTTAATGTTAGGGGCCCGAACAAAGTAGCTAAGGCCTAAAACTCAACCCTGACAGATATACCCTCCTAGCGCTGTTGGGGGAATGAGACTTTTTGTTTGCCTACGAAAATTACGAAGGATTGGAGGACGGCTGCCCCCTCAGACGCCTAGTCGACGAATGAAAATTGCATTGAGTATGTTCAAAGAGCTCGGCTCGAAAAAAAGCTGCTCTCGCTCTTACAGAGTCAGAGGCTTTTCACCCAGTAATTGTTCGCGAGCTACCGGAGTTGTGGAAAACACTGATTAATCCAAAGGTAAAAAGGAAATTTACACCAAACAAACTAACCAGATCTGCGAGTTAAATCATTGCACAATACCAATAAAAAAAGAGAAAGTCAAGTTTTACACGGCGGACCCCATGAACAAAGTCCAAGGCAAAACGACTACGGGTTATGGCGCACTAGTCAGCTTCGCCGGTGCAACTGAAAGCGACGAATTGTTAAGCCCATTTGCAGACGGAAGCAACTATGTTGCAGATATGGAAAGAATCAGAAACACTCTAGAAACACAAATGATGAAAGAACGGCGGCACAGGCTAATGTGATCCTCTTTACAGACTCACCTTTCTGCCTATAGGATCTCTAGAGCTCAGAGGTGTGGCCAATCGTACTGGAAATGGCTAAGTTTGCGTAATATATATACACAGAGAGAGAAAGAGAGGTTTTTTGCGAATAGCGTTCGCCAGGCTGTGAATCTATTAGAAAGTGTTCATTGTGAGCACATAAGAGGTATAGGGAACCAGTGTACGAAATTTGATACGGATACGTACGTCAGTTTGAGAGATCTCGTGATCAATTTACAAATACATAATAAATTATTCTTTAAAAGAAAAAAAAAATAATTCACGTTCTTATCAACGTAGATGTCTACGCTCTATAAGATTTCTAGAATAAAATATTTCTATGATATATTAAATATATTAATACATATATATTAAATATAAGAACTAAACATAGAAGTATATATGCAGGAAATTTAAGGTTATCTGATTGTAGCGATCTCTAATTATTAATTGCTAATATTAAAAAAAAATTGCTTGCTACAATACAAACTTACTTTAATACTTTCATACGTCATATCTTAATATCTGAGATTTTAAAAAATCACAAAAATATTTATAGCTTTTATACATATTTGTTTGTATTGAATAAATGATTCATAATGGTGTTATAAAAGTTCGATTGTTAATTACATTTAATGTTTAGAAGTCTAAAATAACTAAAAAAATATTATTAAATAATATCATACATATAAGTTGCAACAAATTAAAAAGATAAACATTCCTTTCTGTTATAAGTCCTTATTTTTTTTTTACAACAATTAGTTGATGTACTTAGAAACAAAATAAAAATATTGACATTGTTATCAATAATATCATATGTACAGTTAAATAAAAAAGGAAATATATCAGTTGTCTTTTTTATCATTAAGTTTATTTCAGCAGGTTTGTCTCGGCGAACATAAAAAAAGCAATGGAAATAAAACTTTGACAAATTTAAAAAAAAAATAAACAAATGACAAATTTTTTTTCAAAAATTGCAAATAAAAAATAAAGAAGATTAGACCTACGAATGGCATTTTGTTAGCACACAAACTCAGAGGCGCCACCGACTGACGATACATAAGAATCAAATCACTTCTAATGAGAAAACTTTCCTATATATCACACGAATTAGTAAGACTAAAAATAAAAATAAAAATTTTCCTTATACGTCGAAGGCCTGGCCTAATTTAATCAAAATATGTCTTTTCAAATAGGAGAGTTTGGATGTGGGGTTAAAAAGCATTGGCTCACGACTTCTTATAACATTTCATTTAATGAACTCATTCCGAATGAAGTCAAAGCAAAAAAAAAAACAACGTTTAAGCATTAGTTAGACTGTCTTGTCAAAACATACTGTTACAAATGAACAGTGACAAGGGGATGTCAACATGTGACACCGTCCAGGTGACTAAGCATTGAGTCTCTCCCGTATCTAATCGGCAAACGAAGACAGGATGTGCCATACCCTCACGTGTGATTCTAGGGGATACATGTACAAACAAAGACAGGATGTGACGTACTAGAGTGACAGGTAGAGGTCACTGAGTGTGAGTCAGGCGAGATAAAACTGCTACGGGTGTTTTTCTAGAATCTACATGTGAATAAGCAAAGACAAGATGTGAGTGTTGTTCCAAAAAAGATAACTGCACTGTTTGGGCGATTGGAGGAGAACTGAATAAGGCCACTATATGAGCCAGAGGGTTAATGTGAAATTCAGTCGTAGTATGGAGTCGTAGTAACAGTCGTGTTAAGTGTACGGCTCTGATTCGGTAGAGTGGAGTTAGACCAGAGATGTGTGCGACTCGAAGCAGGTTAGTAAATGAAAGACATTTTGTCATCATCAAGATGTACATAGATGTCTATTTCTAAGCACTGGTTATGAGTGTGTTGTATGTCTTCCTTTAGTGTGTGGATGTTGTTTGTATGTGCATCTATATCGTAAATCTGCATTGTTGTTGTACAGTATTTACGATGAGGTTGTCAATTGTAGTCAAAACAAATTTCCATTTGTTTGGATCAATAAAGGTATCTTATCTTATCTTAACTAGGGTAGAGTTAACGGAATCTAACTGGAGTTGTTAAAGTCTATACAAGCGAACTACAGTGAACTTGAGCCGTTACAGTCGATACAGTCGATGTAAGACGTGTACGGCTCTGATTTGTGTAGTGAGGACGACTTGGAACAGCTGAGTGGAGCGGAAAACGGCTCGATGAAAGTTGAGAAAGATTGAAGTGCAGTTTGAAGTACAGTGAATTGTAACCAACCAGATTTGTACAGTATTCTAAGCTACAGGTTACAGTTACGAATAGTTACAGAGATTTTTATTCAATAAAGTTATATGAGGCTGAAAGTTTAGTTGTGAAGTTCTTTGCAGTTTTTGTTAATTGTGTGTCTACTAATACATTTAGCCAGAAAATTCAGAAATACGTAACAATAAATACATAATAGAGAGTGTATGTGGTATGTAGGATGGGTAGACTATCTCTTTTTGAGGGTAGCTTGGCTTACTCTTGGTCGACATTCGATACCCCACTTTCACCTGTGGCTCCTAGAAGTGGTAGCAAACGCAACCACACCCCGGAAACATACATAAATACATACAAACATACATACAAAAATACATACATACAAACATACATACACACATACATACATTTTTACTTTACCTTTACCTATCCCTTAGTCTTTCGGACCGTTGGGTTACCATGCAAGACTCATCGACCGTCATTCTACATTCCTCTGTCTTT
>JADKLZ010062808.1:0-16515 GCA_021533235.1 Biomphalaria straminea | reverse complement strand
AATGCATTTTTGAGAGTGTCACTTATTAGCGTAGTATAGCCTATAATGGTTAATATAAGTTAAGTCTGAGAGTGAGTCAGTCTAAATGAAAATAACAATAGTGAGTCAATAAGCCTACACTCTAAATTCTTTACCAACTTTTGTTTAGATCTGCTCCTATTTTTTTTAAACTTAATTTTGAGATTTCTTTCAAGATAATGTGCATTTTATCTTTAGTAAAGGAAAATCAACCATAAAAATAAAATCAATGATGTATTTATGACTAACTGAAAAATCTGCATAAAAATTTCGGCCTTCAAGTTATTAGTTTTTTTTATTAACTAGAATGCAACATAACATCCAATTCTTCTAAAATTGGTAAAAAGATCTGATATTGTTCCAAATATTTCTTCGCTCAATAGTAATACAATTCTAGAATCATTATAGGCGAAAGGTTACTTCAATAGAAAGTGATTGTGCACATAAACATGTAGACTTTCACCCAGATGTAGTGACCTATGGCTATGGCTATAAACTTTATCTTCAAATACGATCGTACACACAATTCGAAATAAACTAGTTAGAACACTGTTTATGTAAATAACCCCTTTTTAAGTTGGTAAAATTAAATTTGTTTGTATAAAAATCTGGCATAATTTGTTTTTATAAAAATCTGGCTATGCCTCGAGTGCTATTAACAAAATTCTAACTAATAATAAATCTGTTTTGAACATCAAGTTGCTAGTCTAGGTCTACCGTCTAGAGTCTAAATTCATCATAATCTTTGAGTGTCTGATAAACCCAGAGAATCGCGATCTAGTTTAGATCTATATATTATATAGAATCTAGCTCTAGTCAACTCTAAAACTAAATCTAGCATAAATCTCAAGTCTAGATAATAGACCTAGAAGTACACACAAGTAGTAGATCTAGAATTCCAGATATAATATGATATATCATATATTGATATATAATATATCAATCATATATAGATTATATAATATAGAGTCTAGATCATAGATTTTAGTCTAATCCTAGCCTAGGTCTGATTTTATTATATAAAATATCTATGTAGAATGTCTAGAGAGATATAGATTCTAAACTAGAAGTAGAACTATGTCTAGATCTAGAATAGATATTGAGTTAATTGGGTCGTTAGTAAAGATGAATTGAAATACATCTTTAATTTAACTTTTTTAAATTTAGAAATTAGAGTCAAGCATTTTCATTCATGATAATGATTCACAAATGAAGAGGCTAGGCTAAGTCGAAGTTAACAAGTCAGAAAGTAGAGAAAGTCAGATACATCGGTGATTAATCATCATCGTGATCATGTCATCATCATGAACAACTTCAAGCTAACAACTTTACTTAGATCTAGACTCAGACTTTAAGCCTGACTTAGGGCAGAGGCTAAGATGAAGCTGAATTAATCTATCTATTCTATTATTAGTATTACTCTAGCATTCTTCCTCCTTTTATTTCTACATCTAGAATCTGTGTCTAGATGATAGGCCTAATCATAATCTATTTTATTCCTATACACTGATTATACAGAATTAATGTTTCTGATGAGCAATACTTCTGTCTACAGCCATTGTCAACTCATGTACTAGATTTTACTAAATATAATTGATCACTACTCATATAATATTGCCTAGATATAATTATAAACAGCTGTACTAGTTTGAACTATACATTCTAATTGGTTCTTTTTTTTTCATTCTCAAAACACTCCAGTAGGTTCCAAATTGTGCTATTATTTACTGTAGATCAATATCTTAATTTTTAAGTACCAAAGAAGTACACAAAGGATGTTGAATGATACCCAGGGCCAAAGTGATGCTACCATTCAATGTGAGGATTAAAATATTTACCAGATTTTACCCAGATACTGCCACAATATCTTCTTATTGTTTTCAAAAAAGTTTGCACCCAGTGCCAGAAGCTGTATAAATACATTTAACAGTAAGTTTTTTTATTAATTTTATAATTTATTTTTAAATGTTATGTAAGTCTATTTTAATCATAAGAATCCATGTGCTATTTTATTTAAAGCTAAATTTCTAGGTGAAATCAGGCAAATATTTACACAATTTTGTTGTTATGTTGTAAATAAAAACATATTATATTCCCTTCAGCCTGTGCAGGGACCAGGATATTTTAAAGTGATAATTGGCTCCTGCAGGCCAATACCACTCTTTTGTTGTCTAAATAAGGTGTTTTCATTTCAAATTATACTTTCTTGCATTAGAATTAAATATATAGTCTTTTCTCAATTAGAAGTACAGATTAACCAGTTATCTTGGTGGAAAAAGATGTCATATAATGACTTTAGAAAATGCTTAAAGAAAGTCTTTACATAATTCTTTGAAGTAAATCACTATAAAGTTTTAGATATTTTTAAAATTTAATAAGCAATTGCTCTTTTCTTTTTCGCAGATGTATATTTCAAGAACAAATGATGCTTTCTTATCCCTAAGAATTTATCAATAGGATGAATGCCACAAAACTCACTTGTTGTCAGAAACTCTTCCTACGATACTTCAAGTAAGTAAAAAGTTTCTCTTTCAGACCTTGTGGTCTAAGGGCAGATGATATAAAGATCATCTGTGTCATGTGGCCAGCACTTTCCACTTTAAATGTCAGATACCCATTATAGCTGGATGGACTAATACTCAAATTAAAAATCCCAGGATTCGAATCCCGGTCCCCAGTTTGGAAGCCAAGCTCTTTACCACTAAGCCGATGCGCCTCCTTCCAGTAAGTAGGGCAGCTTAAAATGTAATACTTTCATCTTCGTGCAAAAAGAATAAAAGCAGTCTTCAAATTCTCACTTTAAATTTGCAAATGTATGTTCATATTTTAATGTATGCATTAAAAAAAATTGTTTTAGACACTCAGTACAATATTCAATGACTCTTTTTATCATGAAGTTATTTTAAAATCTGTTCCCCTTTTCAAGCAACAGTAAAACATGTAAAGTACGATACAAATAACTTAAAACATCAAAAACTTCTATTGCCCATCATCATCAACAACAGAAATAGACGTACAACTACCACATTAAACAAGGACAATAATAGCTGGTGACTTTAATGCTCACACACCCTCCCTAGGCTAGGCTACCCATACTACAAGTGTAGCAAAGAAACAGAGGATGTAACAAATGCCTCTAACCTACAACTTCTGTGAAACAAAATCTCACCTACAACATTCCTCCATAGAGCACACAACACAAATAGCAGGCCTGACCTAACTTTTATCTCTACAGACATTACAGTCTCTTCTAAAAAACAGTTCTTGAAGACATAGGTAGTGACCACAGGTCTGTACTCCTCAATATTGGAACACCAGGTAGATACCAATGCAGATGGAACTATAAAAATGCTAAGTGGGCAGCTTTTTTCACGAGAAACAGACACAAGACTATCAAGCATAATGGAGACAGATTTCAACTCCAGCATCATACAAGCAACAAAAAAACACATCCCTTGAGGTCAAGTTAGGAAATACAAACCTTTTTGGACACCAGAATTAGATAAAATAAAAAATGAAATGATCCAGGGACTAGAGGACCACAGGCCCAAAACTTTACCAACGATACATGGAAAACTGGAGACATAGCACAGGAAAGGAGAACCGCAAACGTAATACCCATTTTAAAGAAAAATAAATCACCTGGAGACCCAAAAAGTTATAGACCAATATCTCTAACATTCAAGATTGACAAAATGGCAGAAAAAAAAGATTAATACCGGTAACTGAATTTATTGGTGGCTAGAAAGTACTTGCTCATTCCACAATGCACAAGTTGGCTTCAGGAAAGCAAGTAGAACAGAAGACCACCTCTTTCTTTTTATCCAGGACACAGTAGAAGGTCTGTTATGACATGATTAGAGTGTAGATTTATTTCGGGGATAATTAAGGGATATGTTTTTCATTAGTGACGGAAGTGACGATAGGTTAGATTAAAAACAAAGAGAAGAGATTGACGCTAACAACAAACAAGACGCTTTTTGAGATACAAGACAATACTCTATAATCGAACAACAACGACGGGTCCCTTCTTGAACATTAAAGTTCATTTTATTGTTGAAGCAGCGTCGACTTACTATATCATTGTTCGGCCTTCATTGGTGGTTTGATTTGTGACAGTTTATCTTTCAACACCGTGAATCGGCATGCAACAGGTCGAAGGTGCGATCTCTAGTAAAAATAAAGTTTGGAAGAAGGACTACCACAAGGTTCAGCCCGATGCTGTACTCTCTTTCTAATCTTCATGATTGACCTCCTGGACCTGATTTTAGTCAATAAGGCAAGTTATGCAGACAACCTTTTAAGTTGGACTACAGAGAAATATCCAGTGCTGACTAGATCCAAACTAAATAGAGCACTCACAACTATCTCTATGTATTCAAAATTATGAAAAATGGAAATAAACAAAGAAAAGCCACTTCATTCAATCTTTAGCATCTTTAGCCACAGCAACAAAAAGCTAAAAGAAACTACATCCTAAAAATAGACTCACAACCAATAAATAAATAAGAAATCCAACTTATCTTGGTGTAAAATTAGAATAAAGACTGTCTCTAAAACACTTTATGTCAGATTTAAAAGAAAAAGCATCACAAAAATTAAACATAATAAAACACCTATCATGAACATCCTGGGGAGCAGAAAAGTAAACCTTAAGACAGTTTTACACTGGACACATCAGATCTGTAATGGATAACTGTCTTTCCATACAAGTAGCTGCCAACAAAACCAAGCCTTATGTGGAGGTACCCATTAGAACTATTCCCACAGCAGCCTGTGAAAAAGACTCCATATTGAACCTGTTAAGGCGCAACAGAGCAGCATTAGTAGCTATTGATAGATACAGAAGGTTAGAAGAAGATCATACTAATATACTACTAACACTGAGTAATTGGAAAAACAACCAAAATAAGCAAAGAAATCTGATCCAACTTACTGATGAGCTAGCCCTAAAACACCACCTACCCAAAAACAGAGAAAAAATTACCAGATTTTGAAACATAAGCCCAGACTAAACTACAAACAACCAACCATTAAAACACATTTACTAAATAACACCTTAACCAAAAAATCAAATCCATTGGATCTCAAAGTAGGCAAGATTGAAACAATTGAAAGCTATCCAAAAACAGATATTTATATATATACAGACAGATCAGCTTTTAAAGCCACCATCATTTTAATATAAAACTTTTAATATACTTTACTATACTGCTAATATACTTTTTAAAGAACTGTTTTGTTAGATGTATTCAGCATAGATTTTATCCATAAAGGATTTGAACATATGGAATTTTGGTACTATATGAAACTAAGATTGAATTTGTGACTTGTTATGAATTTAATGTATGTTGTTTTTATTCCTTCAACAGTGCTAGAATATGTCCAGTGCCTGTGATCCTCTGAGTTGAAGGAGAATGTGCTCCATAATACCTACCAGTACCTCGCTGATAGCTGGAAGTTCATGAATATTTTGTTGTTATTGATTTGATGAAGACTTGAGCATTATTTCTATAATTTGAAAAAAATCTATTAAGGATTGTTTATAATAATAAAAAATTGAAGATAATAATGTTCTTACTAATGTTTAAATTTTGACAAAGTTAGTTGAAAATAATTTTAAAAATTTTGTGTTCATTTAATAAATAGTTATCCAACTTGCAAAAATTGTATACTCAATTATTAAACATTTTTTTTTTAAACTATAAATAAGCTAAATCAAGTTAACTAGCACATTAAAAAGATTTTTAAAAAGCAATACTGTATGCTTTAACTAAAATGAGACCTAAAGCTTCTTGACTTATTAAAATAGAAAGCACAACATTACTTCAACATTCACTTGTCAATAAATGATAGCATTTTTCAATTTTTAGTTACATGTTCAGACTATTCAATTTTACTATTTAAATTATAGCAACTTTCTCTTTCAGTCAAGCTTAAGATACATTCCTGTAAAAAGTCTAAAATAATAAGTTAATGTTTGAGTAGTATTGTTCAGACACTTAAAAGTTTAATCATCTATACTTCAAAATAAAAATATTTGCATGGTTTTCATTTGTTTGCAAATCTGATATGTATTAATATAATTATCATTTTTAAATGACACATTAAATACTGAAAATGATCATTTCATTTTCTGATGTATTATCATTTTATGCAAAGGATTAAGTACCATGTAACGTATTTAAGGTGATTTTTTTACCTACTATTTTACAATGACAAGTAAAAGTGATACATTTGTTTTTAAAAATTACAATACACAATGTTATTGGAGAAAGTAAAAAAAAGCTCACTTTAATTTGAAAGTTAGTGACAATCAAATCAGGTTTTTGGAAGTAGAATGCACCTTCAGTTTAGTTTAAAAAAAAAAAAAAAAACTTGCATTATTAAATTTTTTTGTTGTAAATAAAATTTGTCTTGAGTGACTTGAATAGAAAGTAATAGAAATATCAAATTCACTTAGCAATATTCTCACACTAAGCACAAGTGGTTTTTACTAGTGAAAATTGTCTGTCCAAATAAATATTGAAACTACTGTCAGTTCTTCCTCTAAGACTTAAAGGTATTATCTATCAAGAGCAGGGTAAAACAAGGATGGGTTTTGGCCATCAACACTTTTAGAAATTGTTTCGTCTGTACTCTCATTGCGCCTTTAAAAACCAGGAAGATGCAGTAGATGTCCTCAGTAGATCGGATGAAAGGCTTCTTAAACTGGCTTGACCAAAACGAGGAGACGACATATCCTGATTAAGGAACTGATGTTTGACGACGATGCGACTCTCAATACCGGCTAGTCGACAGCTGCATGTCAATAGTTTAGTTTTACAATAACTCTAGCCAAGACCGAAAAAAAGGCATAAAAAGTCCAAATCATCACACTCCATTTGAGTGAGGGTTTGAGAGGCTCAAATCCTCCTGCCAAAGCCCTGGAAAGAAACCCTGATGTATTGCTCATTGCATACAATTCACCTTACAGGTCGATAATTTTTGGTTTCCCTGACCTATTGAGATGGAGATAAGCAAGACTGAGGCCAGTCAAACAGGATATGAGGCAATGTGAATCAAAAATTGGCCATATCTGTGACAAATATTAGGCAACAGGACAGTGGCCTGTCCTGCAATGTGTTAAAACGTCACAGAATGTACTGACATGTGTGATTCATCCTTTTTCTATTTTATTATTAAAAAGCCGCATATAACCAAGGTGCTGTCTTCTATGTCAGCTAAGGCAAGTTAGCGCCAAAACTGGTCTTTAAAGCATTTCCATTGTCACCTCTGTTAAGCTCACCAAAAAATACTTCTTTTGGCATACGACCATACGTTCATTCACCATACTAGATATGTGTAAATTGTCAAATGTGATTTTGAAAAAGTAATCCAAACTGGCATCATGATTCAATCAATGTCGTAATCAAGAAAATACAGGCTAGTCTAGTTAGTCTTTATTGGCTAAGAAAATAATTTATAAAACTTTACAGTTACAGATCTATGTCACAAATTGATTTGTGCACACTTTCATCTGTAACATCTTAAATAAAAATTAAGTTTCCATTCATGATTTGCTGTAAAAGTGGTGATACAAATCTTCGGGAATGTTTTATTTATATCGCAAACAAATCTACCGGAAGTACTCTACCCTTATAACTAAGGACGCCTCGGTGAACGGAACTTATTAATTGAAAAATATAGGCTTAATGCATAGAGTTGGCAGTCCATGTAATATATAGTCTATGGTTTGGATCAGTCGTGTAATTAAATTTGTAACAGATTTAGACTAACAATAATAAATCTGTGTGATTAGAAATATTTTACAAATATTTTTGTTTTGCGCAATTTTATGCTTTCAGCTTTCTCGATACTCTATGATCCTAAATCTTGTCTGGGCCAGTGGAAAAAGGGAGGGGTAGGGCAGGAGAACGGGGTATCTGGGTGATCGCTTTTTAAATGAATTTGTGTGTTTAAAAAAAAAAGAAACGACTTAAACTCGAACTTGTGGGTTATAGTCTTCTCAGGCTTTTCAATCCAACACGGTAACCACTCTGCTAGCGAAGTGCTTTATGAACATGGACGTTTGTATTTATTGTATCTATTTCGTGTTTGTGTTCACGACTTATGTAGGGGACTGATACAGTCTATATGACCATTTCAGTCAAGTAATATTTAATTAACTAATAGGTTTATTTTTTTATATAGATTCTTGTGTTGTCAGGTAAAAGAAATAATTGTACAAAATTTCACCTTGATCCGAGATTGGGTGTGGGAAAAATAACGTGTACAAACTTTTGACCAGTCAGACAGAGTGAGTTACATAGCTTTGTAAAAAATGATTTGGTTGAAATTGATGTTTCACTCCATCGTCCTTCTCATTGCTCATTTTGTTTTATTTATTTCAAAAATATCTTTCAGGCATCCTCTTCTTACATTTTTCCTCAGGGAAAATTTTACTTTCCACATTTCACCCTATCTCTTTATTTTCTTTTTCTTTCCAGCAGTACTTTGTAGCGTATAGAATGTAGACTACCCTGATTCATATAGTTCAAAAATCTATTTGTTTCTAAAATTAACTCTTTCTTTCCGTAATTATTTACCACAATCTAGTGGAATCAACGTTGGTATAGTCAGTTAGGAGAGAAAGAGTTAATACACTCACCAATATAAATGGCGTAGTGTTTGTATAAAAATGTTGATCCACAAAACTGAAGTTTATCTCCTTCACACAGGTCATTGTTCACATCTTCGATGTATTCTGCAATCTCCAGCTCGTTCCTGTCCATTTAGAATCTAGATGTTTTATCAGGAGAATACAGCTGGGGGGCCACAGTACATGTCATAGAGTGCTTCAGAAATACCTTTAAAATAACATCAATTATTACCATCAATTATCAGAATCCAATAACGAACTATTTAAGAATAATGTTTTAGAGGCTAATATGATAACTAAAACTAAATCATTGAATATAAAGTTCCGAAACGTATTTAGGGGTTGATACTGGAAAATTCAGATATCTCAAGGGCCTTTCGTCTCCACGCCCTAACCCCAAGCTGTTGTAGGTCATCAATTTATGTACCCGTATCACTTAATAATAATAATAATAATCACCTGCTGTACTGGGATAGGTCTATTATGACCGACAAAAAGGTAGATTTTAATCGCCCTGATCTGCTGCTTATCGATAAAAAAGAAAAAGCCGCTATCATGATTGACATTGTCGTACCACTGTCTTATAACTTAAGAACAACTGAGTTGGAAAAACAACGAAAGTATGGGAACCAAGGTATGGAGATTAAGCAGCGTCTAAGGAAGCTTTCTAAAACAACAATATACCCCATTGTTATATCAACCGAGGGGATAATAACAACTGACCTCACAGATACCTTCAAGGCTCTGGGCATTCCTAGGAACATTCTCGTTGCCTGTCAGAGGGCGGTACTGCTGCAGACCTGCCACATCACCAGAAAATTCCTCAGTGGAAACTGATAAAGGGAATACGATGAATTTCGTCTCCCTTTAACGAAACTCGACCCTGGCTCCGCCAGAGAAAGAATACTCGTTCTTTTTTAACATAATAAATATCAGGTGGCCGAGCCTTGCTCGGTTAAATAATTTAATATCAGGTGGCCGAGCCTTGCTCGGTTAAATAATTTATAACTAAGAAAGGTAATATACTACTGCTACTGGTGCTACAGCCCATGGAAAGATATTGCCTGCTCTTACACATCCCTCCATTCAGAAAACTCCTGGGCCTTTCGTCACCACGCCCTAACGGTAACCCCAAGTTTTTTACTGAGGTTTATAGTTAAATCAAAAGTGCCTGCAGCGTAGCAAACATTTAATTTCATTAATTTCCTTCCATAGTTCTATAATAAATCAATCTTCAATAAGATGGTGCGCAAATGTTTAATTAGGTCCATTGATACTTTAAAACTCGTTCTTGTTTACATTGTAGTAAGGTAAGCCTAGTGACGTAAGCAGCGTTTTTCCCGTTTACGTCATGGGAAAACTTTCATTCATAAATTTTCCATTTCATTCATAAATTATTCTGACCAAAATTAAATTGAGACATTTTCATATCGAAATAACGGTCGAACTCGAGTTTTCCCGATGTGGCCAATGAGTTCAGAATTTTTTTCTCACTAATACGCACATACCTTGAAATTTTAAAGAAAATCGTTAGAGCCGTTTTCGAAATAAAATTTATATATATATATAAATATATATATTTACAAGAATTGCTCGCTTAAGAGTATAGGATAAGGCTTGTCTTCGAGTCCGAAGATTAGTGAGGATTACAGTATTTCCCGTGGCTGCGCAGCCCCAGTTGTGACCTAGATAGTTTGCCACATCCAGGACATATCACTTATATAAGATATATTGAAGTTATAAGATTACATCTTCATAGAGAAATAGTTGAAATAGACGTTGTAATAAGTCACTAGTTTTAAGGTTAAACACCGATGTGGACATTTTGGGGTAAAAAAATGTAACATGTCTATTTACTAACTTTCTTTTTTGTTATGAGGTTATTCATTACATGAAGGTAAATATGAATTTAAAGGGACACTTCGAAAGTTTTGAAAATTTTTTATATAATATGTGTTTTGATCTATGTAAAATAAATATATTTTCCTTTGTATTTTATTTTCAATAATAAATTTTTATGACGTTTTTTTTCTGCACATCTGGGTTTCTATGCGACGTCACACAAACCTATTAATTTAATCTATTGACGTACTGTATAACGGAAAATCATATATTTTCTTGGGACTAATAGACATAGGTTTAAGCAGTTTGAACTAGATCTTGGATAGCTACAATATATTACGCATTAAGACTAGTTAACAGTAGATCTACATGCTTGACTAACCATTGCAACGCGTCTCTTCTCGCCTGACCAATCAACACACACAAACACTAGTGCTTGGTTGTTTTGTCTAACAAAGTACGTGTAGCCTAAATTAGCCCCTTACACTGACCAGTTTGCTAGAATCAGTCAGACGCATGATCTATTTACTTTTTGGGTTTAGAAAAGTAGATGAAAATGTTCGTTTTTTTTCTCGAGCTGGTTATCCTAATACTTATAAATATATATATATACAACTGTACATAGTTAAATTAAAAAAAAACAAATGTTTCTAAGCGTTTCAATAATAAATGGTAAAATGTTTACTATTACATCCTATTCACAATGTCAATACATCAAAATAGAAAACCATCAGGGTTTACTTTTACAAATAAAACTTTTAATACAGTTTCTTCAACTTAGAAAAAAAATGGAGTGTTTAAAACAAATTTCTCTAACTTTCTAACCGAAAAAAAAATAGAAACGATTGAAAACTGTTTCTATAAACAAGCCTGAAGCTACTGCATCTAATAGAGAAAACATTTTTCTTTCTTCTTTTTAAGATTACAATGTGCCTAGAAAGAAAAAAAGAAGGGCACAAAGTAAAAAGTTCAATGGGATATCTAGTAAAATTAAATTATTGCATATCAACCATTTTAATGTAGCAAAGATCTAGCATCAATGTAGATTGAATTAACAGGCTTATATTCAAAACTGACAAGAATTGTGAATGAGACATCTTGGAATATTAAAACAAGAATATATATATATATATAAGGTTTGTCTTCGAAGTCCGATGATTAATGAGGAATACAGTATTTCCCGTTTCCCTCCCAAGACCATGTGATCTTTCGGGCAGATGATGTAAAGGTCATCTGTTTCTGTGGCTAACTGTTAACGAGGGTGTCACGGGGCCAGCACAACAACCCCCTCGCCTTTACTTTGCCTCAAGTAAGTCGCGTACCCATTAGAGCTGGGTGGACACCGAGGCGCCAAAAAGATACCGAAATAAAAAATCCCAGCCTTCACCAGGATTTGGTGCCGGGACGCCCTCCCCTCCCCCATTTCCGGTTCGGAAGTCGAGCCACCACACCTCCAAACAAGAAATTGCAGAGATAAGTAAAGTAATATATCGACAGGCGAAGCTGGTGGATGGAGCAAGTATATATGTCTATAATATATATGACTAGCTGTTGTAAAAAAAAATGCGTAAACTAAAACTCTATAGCCATATTACAAGGTTTTCGGGGCTTTCCTTCAGGGAACAGTACCAGGAAATAGAAGAAGAGGCAGACAGAGAAAACGAGAGGAAGACAACGCAAAAGAATGAACGTTCTGCCATTGAAAGACTTTTTATCCAAGGCAATGGAGAATAGAGTACGACGGTCGACAGATCTTGTGTGGTGCCCCAACGGTCCAACAAACTAAGGGATAGGTGATGGTGAATATTTTTAACCATAAAAATATCTCGTAGCTCATACTGTATTTCCCTTTTCATCAGTAAATGTATTTCATTTATAAATGTCTTTCTCATTTGGGCATTTTATATTTTGCTGATACTTTCTCTAGACATTCATAGCGCGGTCGTTTCCAATATAAACTGTAAATGGCTAGATTGTTGTTTTTTTTGCCGGTAACATAAACATACAGCGTAAAGACAGACTATACCTTACTTAATTTTTCCTAATTAGAATGCATTATATATAACACATAGCATTTATTTAATACTTACAAAATACAACCAACAAACTGTGAAAGGTATGTAATAGCAGAAACTATAACTAATGTGAAACACATTCAAATCAAAAGTATCGAAACATGCTTACACTACAAATAAAGGAACACACTTGGTACTGTGTTCACACGTCCATGACGTGCTGGAATCATTCGATAATCGATTTTAGAATTAAAGACTCAGGAAATCGATGTTTGTTGAAACAGTATATAATGTAGATACATCTAAACTTTGAGATAACCGACCAAAGGAAATTTCTGTACTTAGTACAACGTATAAAGAGGTTTTGTTTTATTTTTTTATTAGCCGGTACACTATTTCGTCCCTCTCTTCTCTGACATGACCCATACTATTTTTTATAATAAAAAAATCTTTTAAAAAAAACAACAAAGCTTATCTGAAGGGAAAGAACTCCGTCCTTAAAACTATATCTACCAAAAATGTACACGCTTTTTCCCTTATTCGATCTCAAACAAAAAAATTGTTACCTATAATTGATTGACTAATTGAGTATTTTGTTTAATGATTCGTGTTTTGTTTGTGGGAGTAAATAATTGTTTAAAGTATCAACTTGTTCGGTGAATTTATGAGGAAGTAATAACGTTTACAATTATTTAAGGGGACTAAACCCAACAAATTTAGCCACATACGTGAATACTGAAGTAATAGTTTTCCTTGTTGCTATTAAACAAAGTAATGAATTACCAGTACTCAGTTGTCCAATAATCTAGTTGGTTTCTTTTCTTTTTATTGATTCAAGTCTTGTCTATGTCAATGAACAATTGTGCGAGATTTCAGCTTGATCCGTGATTGGGTGTGGGAGAAATAACATGGACAAACTGTTTACCAGACAGACAGAGTGAGTTGATATAACCTTTGTAAAAAAACACACACTGGATAACAGAAAATATACTTTAACTACGTGACATGTGATGCGAACTTATGGGGAATTAATCGACCAACCCAAAATATATTCTCACGAATACGAAACTGTCAAACTGCTGATAAAGTAGAAAATTAAAGAAGAGAAGAAATGTGTAGAATGTTGAGCAATTGTAGATGGAGTGTGCAAAAACAACAACAGTAAATATGGCATCATCTGATAAAAGACATCACAGCATTAAAAAATAACCATCAAAATACAGGAAACAAAATTTATATGGAGGAAGTCTAAAGTTGTAATAGACTATGTTTAAAATAAATGGCGTATTTTTTCTACTGTTTTTTTTTATTTTTCTATTTCATTTGTGGCAACCAAATTCACTTTGCCTAACATTCTATGTTGGTATTTCAGGCTTTGCTCTACGATGTTTCTCGGGTCATAAACTTGTTCAGTGCTTGATTTGCCTTTTCGGAATCAGTCGAGAAACACTAGTATAATTAAAAATATTTTCTTAAGGGGCTTGTTTTGCCACGGTATAAAATATCATCAACATTCAAATCATTGAGACATAGCATCTTTACTGTCTTGTTTACTTGCATAAAATAGTAGTTAAGGAGCTTACTGACTCATCGGTC
Source organism: Biomphalaria straminea (assembly GCA_021533235.1). NCBI lineage: Eukaryota > Metazoa > Mollusca > Gastropoda > Planorbidae > Biomphalaria > Biomphalaria straminea. The sequence continues at coordinate 2,403 of JADKLZ010062808.1, read as the reverse complement.
ATGACAGTGAGCACTACTGAAGATCAACCAGGATATATGTCAAGATTTATCCGTACATGAGTTTAGTTTAATCTATTATCTGTTATGATGGCATGATATTTCTATTATCTAGACTCTTAAATGTTTTGGTAATTTGTAGTTAATAAGCCTACAAAATAATTGGTTATTGCACTAAGGACTACTAAACGTCTCTCAGGAGTTTTCAAGGTGAATGTCTGGTTCTGTAGTGTCGTAAATGTGATGGTCATCATTTTAAGAAGATTTTTGGCAGGATCTCCATGTCTTCTAATCTCATAGGTTAAAGAGCTCCATCAAAAAATATAATTCCTAAAACATCCAGTGGCTATTTAAGGTCATGCGGTCCAGTTAAAAAATATTATAGTAGGGGCTTATCCCCTCTCTAAATAACTAGAATATTGATTGCCACCTGTCTTTACTCTCAGGTGACTTACAAGTAATAGTGTCCTTACACCAAGAGATTAGAGACAGGGTTATTGCAGCGACCACATGATGACCTGCTAACTATAGTGAAAAAACGCAAGCTCAAAATCTATGGCCATATTACAAGATCTTAGGGACTCGCTTAGACCTTCCTTCAGGGAACAGTACCAGGAAAAAGAAGAAGAGGCAGACAGAGAAAGCGATGGGAGGACACTATAAAAGAATGGACAGCCTGCCATTAAAAGAGGATCTAAACAAGGCAAAAGATGGTCGACGAGTCTTGCTTGGTGCCCCGGGGGTCCATCAGACTAAGTGATAGGTAAAGGTAAAATTTGTAGCAACCGTCAAAAACTAAATTTTTAGTTCGAAAAATTTGCATTAATAGTTATGCTTTGCTGAAAAAACATTTAATTGCACATTTCATAGTTATGCAAAATACTTACACCGTACAAATATGAAATAATTAATTTTTGGCAATAATTAGTGTGTCAATACTTTTAGGACTAAGAATATTGGAGATAAATTTAATAAAGTTTCATTTTAAATCAACTAGTTCAGTCTCTGTAATAATAGTTATCTCTATGTACAAAGTGACTAAAGGCTCTCCGTGCTGTAAGCCAGATGATGGTCAACAGATTCTTTAGCCATTGGTTAACGAGCATGGTGTCATGTGACTAGTACAATGACCAATCCTTTACTTTACTTTCACTTTTAATATGAAAGGCTAACACGGTCACTTTGTTCTTTTAGGGGTGGATACTGACTCAAAGGCCAGTTTTTTAAGACATAGTTTTGAACTTCATTCTGAATCCACTTATAGCATTTAATAAGCAAGTTGACAATTCGTTTTTGCCCTTCATTTTTCAATGTAATTCTTTGACATTGTTAGCAATATAAACTAAATGCTAAAAAATATCCATATTTTGTCACACAGATCTCCATATTTTTTTTTATAGAATATCGCGTATAATATTTTTCAATTTTCATTTTTTTTTAGAACTTGTTTACTACAAAGACGGGCGTCCTAGTAGTTTATGAGATTGTTTCTATTGGGCTACTTTCTAGAAATCGGTGATTATTTTTGACGAGTAGGCAAGATTTTTCTTGATTTATCTCTGAGGTACACCTTAGAGTTAGCCGCCGCTGCTTTCCACAATACGTCGGGTTTATTGGTCACACCTGCTCACAAATCTGATTACTCGCTGCACCACCTGACCACACGTGTAGGCTTAATTTTGAAAAAGACCATTCATCTATTTTAAACTATCAGTTCAGCATTCTGAGAGCAAAGGTTGAAGTTCAAAAGTAAGTACAAAATAAAAATGTATTCTACCCATGGAGTTCCGAGATGTGTTTATGTGGGGGGAGGGGGAGAGGTGAAAGAGAAAACTGATGAAAAGTTCGTTATGCCGTCCATGAAGAATAGTCATCAGACAAACCCTGGGCAGAAAGGCAGCCATTACACGGTTAAAGGCGGTCATTACACGGTTAAAGGCGGTCATTACACTGTTAAAGGCGGTCATTACACGGTTAGAGGCGGTTACAGAATATGAAAGTGACATTACCCTTAGGTGCGAAGTCTTCGGCGGCATAACAGCTGGTCCAGGAGTGGATGACGCTACGTATATAATGCAAGATCGAAGTACTGGCAGCCATTATGGAACCTTCCCACAAGAGTATTGAGGGGGGGGGGACGACATTTCCGGTTCACGCCTGTGTGTTGGGAAAAATCTTTCGAAAGTGTCAAAAGGGATAATTTGGGTTTTACTGCGCTCCACTTCAAAGACAGCTTTCTATAATCTTCATTATTTTAAAACTACTATTTATATAGTTACGTTACTATTGATGATCTGTAGACAAGAACTCAACTAAGTTTAATTTCTATAATCTTCATTATTTTAAAACTACTCTTTACATAGTTACGTTACTATTGATGAACTGTAGACAAGAACTCAACTAAGT
>JADKLZ010062585.1:0-11634 GCA_021533235.1 Biomphalaria straminea | reverse complement strand
ATGATCAAACTTCAATAACATTTTTGTTTGTTATCAGAAAGCGTTACATTTGGTATAAAACTAAAAGGAGAATGCATGCTCTTTTTATATAACAAAAATGAAAGTTTATAAGACCAAATAATAATTTTATTTAATGCTCTCAAATGAACAATGATATTGTTAATTAGGAGAGAAAGAGTTAATCAAGTTGAACTATACATTATAAACAAAAAGTTGCTGTGTAGCAATATCAATATACAGTTATCTGGTCTTCTGATCAATAGGCCTTAAAGAGCACTGTTTATTTTAGTCTACTGTGGTTTTAAAACAATTATATTGTAAACTTTAATAAATGTCATCACATCAATAAAGTAAATAAAATATGTGTTAATAATTGTGTATTTCACCTCCCTTCTCAACAGAGTTGTCTGCTCCTGGTCAACAGCCTCGCAGTTCCTCCAGCTCCCAGCTGACTGACTATGCCGCCCTCAACGGGTTGGGCTTCCAGGTGGTGGCTTACCACTTGTGTCAGGCAGACAACAACACCACCTGCATGGTGGCAGACATGGTGTCCAGCATTGGGGCTCAGCTGGCCAGGGCCCCTCAGCTCACAGCCTACAGGGATTTACTACTACAGGTAAAACAAAAAAAATCTCTTATAATGGCAATAAGAAAGTTTGAGTGTGTGCAGTGAAATTTGTTATTGTGAATTTTTCTGTCTTGAACACATTTTCATGCAAACAAGTGAAAGCGAAAAATAGTTTTAATTCCTCAGTAGTTATTAAAACATGAGATGGACTATATACATACAAAAAGGATTATAACAAAAATTAATACGAGAATTCATGGTGACAGAAATATGGGAGAGGAAGGAAAAATTCAGAAGCAAAGCTAAAAAATGAAAGAGTTACAAGAGAGTGACTTAACATTCCAATTGTCTAAGGTTCAAGCCTGGTAGAGTATTAATGAACTACTCAAATGCTGTTGACTTGTGATGTTAACTCCCATAGTATCTTGAATATAAATATAGTATTTATTAGTTCTCTGAGGCTAATGCCATAGTCTTAGTAAAAAAAAAAAACTCAGCTGACTCTTGTGAAAGCGAAATGATATCAAGGGGAGAGAATTTACTTAATACTGATATCATTCAAAGAAAAGAAATTCAAGTTCGGAAATGTTTTAAAATTTAATTTATTTCAGAGAAAGTTTTTATTTTTTTATTTTATTGTTTTGACTTACAATTTATTTGTATTTAAAGATTTCTTACTATATCTCATTGGGTATTCCAGGAACCACAACTTCAGAGTCTACTAAGTCTTCGTGACTGCATCCAGAATCCATCTTTATCTTTTCTGAAAGGCATTCTGGAGCCACTTAGGATGCTGAAGAATGCTGGGAAGATTTTCTCCGACAGCTGCATGATACTAGTGGACTCCTTGAATGAGGCCGAGTTTCACAAGCCTGACTATGGCGACACGATCGCAACCTTCCTGTGCCGTCACGCCAACAAGTTTCCCTCATGGCTGAAACTGGTTCTGACTGTCCAGACAGCCCTCCAGGAGATCACGTCCTCCTTGCCTTTCCACCGCATCTACCTGGACAGACATGGTGACCAGTCCGAGAATGTGTCCAAAGACATTGTGGATTATGTGGATTACCGGGTGTCCAAGAGCTCGGCCATCCGAAACAACATAGCCATCAACAGCCGCCTGGACAAGGAGATTCAGTCCAAGTTCTCGGCCCACATCCAGAGCATGAGCAAAGGAAGCTTCCTCTATGCAAAGCTCATCCTTGACCTCATTGAACGAGGTCAGCTCGTCCCGAAATCGTCCAACTATAAAGTCCTCCCAGTGAACTTATCTGAAATATTTCTTCTCCACTTTAATTTGAAGTTTTCCAGTGTGCGTGCTTTTGAAAGAGTTTCGACAATCCTGGGAGTTTGTTTAGCCGCTCTGTACCCCTTGACCTTAGAAGACATTTTCCTTACTGTCAATTCAGGATTTACCCAGAAGTACATTAGTTGGGAAGACTTTGTTCAAAGGATAAATATTATTTCAGGATTTCTTTACCGTCGTCATGACAACACCTACATGTTCTTCCACCCTGCTTTCAGGGAGTGGCTCATTAGAAGAGACGAAACTGATTCTCCGAAATTTCTCTGTGATCTTCGGTAAGTTTATGAAAGAGTGTCTTGTTTGTCTTTCAATCTGTAAACAGCTATATAGTGAATTCTCATTTCATGTACTTTTCGTTTTTTTTTTTTTTCAGCTTCTTCTGAACTTTTTCTTTGTTATTTTTTAATAATTTTCTTTCCTCTTTAAGTTTTATTTCACATTAAATTATTCAGACATTGAGCGAGTGTCAAACATTTAATTTCATTTTTAAATTTAATTTTTATAGATATATAAAAAAAATTATTTGAGTCTGTCGAAAAAAAATCTGTATGAAATTCTTGCATTGCTTTCTTATTTTTCGTTATTGCAAATGTATTGAAAACGATAGTAAATATAAAGTAATGGAAGATGAGTTTTATAACCTATAAAAACTTATTTATTTTAAATATCTTCTTGTTTTTTTATTTCGTAAAATTGTTTCATTTATGCAGCAGTGCTGATTTTGATTATCGGTGAGTTCTGTATGACAATCCTTCTCCCTCTTATTTTTTTTTTAAATAGCATTTCATTTAGGTTAGAAAAAAGCTGGACACTTATTTGATTATATTTCTTTTGCAAAACAACCAATCTGTGTAGCTTTTTTTTTTAGTATGAAAACAAAGAAGTTTGTTGGTATTTAATCGCTTGATGGATTTCTGAGTTGCTTTTTTAAGGTCTTATTATTATTTTTTTTTTGTTGATTTGATATTCCCACATTGCACAGTTCTGGTTTTTAAAACAAGTTCTTTTGCTAATGTGTATGTGAATGGCTGGTTGCCTTAGCCCTGAGTGTGTATGGGTTACACTGACTATCATTTGAGACATTTTAGTTTAACACCTGATACAACTGATCTATAGTGAACACCTCACATCACTGATATTTGTATTTTTCTGTCAGCTGTGTATAATCTAGTATATTTCAATTCAAAATTTCACATTTTTGTGGCCAAAATTAAGTGGCCTACACATTTTTCTTCTCTACAAACATAAGTGCACCCTAAGAAACACACACACACACACATTCTCTGTATCAGTATAAAAAAAATTAGTACCACTTTCTGCATGGTTAATAAAAAAAATAAAAATTTGAATGCATCTTTAAAATGGAATCTGAATGTTGAAATTATATTAATAGCTTTTTTTAAATCATATAGTTTAAAACAATTTTTTTTTATTTTCTGTTGATTTTGTGACTAAAATATTAATAAACTACATTTCATCTCTAATCTAATTATTTCTATAAGTGTGCATCCACTGTGGTTATGATTTTCAAAAACTGAAACTTATGAAATGAAACAAAAACAGTTTATCACACATTTACATCCATAGAGTATCAAGAAATCTGTGTTTGGCTTATTTTGTTTTTAGTGACTACAAAATCGGTAAATTGTTTAGAGAATGCTTGCTGAAGTTTATTGTATCTAATAGTAAAAGAAGAAATGTTCCACTCTGTGTTTTTTTTTTAATGGCTTTAAATTTCATAAAGTGCTTGTAACTATAGATTTTTAGAACCTTGTTCAGAACAACTGTTCATGAAGTTTTTGTTTTTTTTAAATCTTAGATCATTTTATCTTTTAGACTAGACCATAATTGTACTTAAGAATAAGTTGGTAGCCATTACTTTTATTATCTTTTTGACTAATTTTACATTAACACTTGACCTGATTCAGTTACTGACCAAATGACCTGTTGACTGAGTAAGTCTCATGTTTTGAAATTCAACATGGACATTGTTTTATGTTTTGCTGACTAGTAGGTACACTCAGGTCTTTAGCCTCGTTTACATAAAATAAAGATTAAAAAAAAGAAATTAAATCAGAATATTTTAAAAGACTAGTAAAATTGACCATTCTAGGCTGCCTGGTCGAGCGGTTTGCACGCTGGACTGTCGTATCGATTTACCGATGGTCCCGGGTTCAAACCCTGCCCGCTCCGATCCCCCGTCGTCCTGCGGGAGGTTTGGACTAGGAAATAACTATCTTCAACTCTGAAGGAATTTCCGAAACATGTAAAACATTTTACAAACAAACATCTTCAAAAGCAGTTTATCCAAGGTGGGGATTTTAAGTCATGTATTGGTTTGAGATAAAAGGGAAAACAAAAAAAAATGTGTTTCCCATCATATGTTTTTAAACAATGCAATGAAACATACATTATATATATTTTTTGACTCAATGAACAACTGGTAAAAAATAAATGTATTTTATGAGTTAAAAAAATCTTCACTATTTTTTTTTAATGTGCTCGTTTTTGGTTTTTTTAATGCTTGGGTAATTTTGTAATGGTTTCTTTCAATTCCCTGTGATTCTTTCCCTTCATGAGCCAGGTTGTTGAGCTATTTACTGAATAATTAGACTTGTTTACAAACATAAGTTATGTATTAATTAAAGTGAAATTAAAAGTTTTGCTCTCTAGTCTAGTGTTGCCCAAACTGTGTTCTGCAGTACCCTAGAGTATTCACAGGCCTGAATAGTTGTTCCATAAACTACTGGAATAATTAACTTGTAGACCACCACATGAATTAATCTCTCTAAAAAAAAATAAGGTTATTGTTCTGCTAAATATTCAGAATGTGCAAAGTGTTCCATTAATAATAAAAAATTTGGGAAATACTAAGTAATAAAAAAAAATGTTTTCTGGTTTGTTTTGTATAAGTCATAAAAACAGATGTGTCTTTGACAGACATTAAATTATTATCATTATTTTCTTCTTACGTCTCAATGCTGACACAATTCTTAAATTATATTGTAGAAATGGGCACGCACTTATGGCCTTTCGACTGTCCAGAGTCTCGGCTCCTCTGACCCCTGACAAGACCATAGAGCTGGGGCACCACATCCTGAAGGCCCACATCTACAAGTCCATCAGCCGCCAGCTGGGCTATTCTTCCCGTGACATGCAAGCCTACTGGATGTGTTTGAGTTCCTACAGTCTAAACACAGCCTTAGTGTCTCAGAGGAACATTTTCTCTCCCAATGTCAAGGTGAGTCCATATGACAGCTAGTCTGAACACAGCCTTAATGCCCTTGGGAACTTTTTTCTTACCCAACATCAAGGTGAATGTTGTATGACAGCTAATCTGAACACAGCCTTAGTGTCTAAGAGTAAAACCATGAGGCACTTCGGGTACCCAGTTTACAAGCTGCTTAATTCCCTTAGGTGGTAGCCAGCCAGTTTAGGCATCAGGTACAGTTCTTTCTCCCCTATCCCTTTCCAACTGGTCCAGACAAGTTATGGGATCATAGCGTATTGAGAAAACTAAAGCATGAAATTGCGCTAAACAAAAACAATATAAGGATATTTCTAATTGGACAGATTTATTACTTTTAGTCTAGATATATTACAAATTTAATTACTTGATTGATCCAAACTATTTAATGTATTTTTCTTGTTTATACTTTGTTCTTGTGAAATGTTTCTTCATAAATATCTGATGTGGTCCTCAACAGGTCAGTCGGCTGATCCTTCTGTCCGGTGCTAACCCCAACACCAAGACTGAATATTTGAACAACTCCCCCATCCTGTGTGTGGCAGCCAGGGAAGGATTTGTGGACATGGTTTCTCTGCTGATTGAATTTGGAGCTGATCCCAACGCAGCCTCAGACACGTCCATGACTGCCCTCTGCCATGCTGCAGCCGCAGGTCAGCTGGAGGTCATGAGGATATTGTGTAGGAAAAATGCCAGAGTAAGTTATACCACAGGATAAACTCCTCGAGAACTTAAAAATCAATCAATACTTGCGATATTGCTTTTTTAAAACTTTTAGCTTTTTTTAGCTTGTACTATACATCATCATTGTAAATATTCAATAGTTTAATGTTGTTTTTTTTAAATCACAACAATTTAAATGCCATGGATGCAGATATTTGCAAATTAATCTTCATGATATTGGATGATTTGATTTGTTAGTTATTTTAACTTTCTATCCTATTTTCACAAAGTTTCTATGAACTCACTTTGTCTGTCTGGGTGGATTCTTTCAAGTCCCCTTCCCCATTTCCCATTTATGGACAATTTGAAATTTTGCACAATTATAAATTAATATTGAATCAATCTAAAAATTAATGAATTAGTTGTGATCAATTTAGTTTTATAAAGAAAAAAAGTGAAATACATCTTGCAGTATTGAGCATCTAGGCAGTGATTGTGTGGTGCTTTCCCTTATATAAGTTGTTGTTTTTTTAAAGTATTTATATATTTTGCATGTTATTTAGTGTAACCCAAAAATAGGTCGAGCTGCATAGCAGCCATTATGAATTAGTGAGAATTGATATATTGTCTGGTATTCTTCTGGAGGCACGGTGGCTGAGTGGTAAAGTGATTGGCTTCTGAACCAGGGGTCCCCGGTTCGAATCCTGGTGAAGACTTGGATTTTTATTTCGGGATCCTTGGGCGCCTCTGAGTCCACCCAGCTCTAATGGGCATCTGACATTAGTTGTGGAAAAGTAAAGGCTGTTGGTCGTTATGCTGGCCACATGACACCCTCGTTAACTGTAGGCCACAGAATCAGATGACCTTTACATCATCTGCCCTATAGACCACAAGGTCTGAAAGGGGAAACTTTACTTTTTTTACTGGTAGTCTTCAGATAGAAGGGTCGGTGAAGAGCCTATCCTTTATCCTGGCCATGGGATAAAATCCTTTTCTGTGACAAATGTTAATAAACGGGATTCTTAAACCCCTATACATCCATTCTTTTAAACCTTTTAATATTAGATGATTACAAATTATAAACAGCTTTGTGTTTTTTCTTATCTAATGTTGTAGCTATCAGCCCAAGATAATCAAGGTCAGTGTGCTGCTATACATGCGGTCATTCATGGCCAGAGAGATGCTCTCATCTTCCTACTCCAGAGCAAGTGGCCGGTGGTCACTGGTGAGCCCACCAAAGATGAAGCCATCACTCAGTCTTTTGTGGCTGCTGGCGCCACAGGCAACAGACAGGTAACTCACTGATTTAATCTGTTTCAGAAGCTTGTGGTTAAAGGGTGTCAAGTGACCAGCCTATCAAAAAGTGACTTTTGCAAGGGCACACTAAAATTCTGGAATTAAAAGTATTAAAAATTCGAAGTGATGGCAAAAGTCCCCTGTATTCCTACTTGAGACGTAAAATGCGACAGAGACATCATCAGCTATGCAGATTAATAAAATATCTCCTTGAGGAGCAGTGTGTGGATAGTGACATTTGTTGGGCCTTTCTTATATACTTGCCAGTGGACTTTCTGTAATATCAGATTTTGTTTTCTTTGTCCAACACTTGAAGATCTGCCCTCTTCATCGATTACACAGTCCAGCATGACATCTAAGGAGATGCAATCTTGGTTTGGCAGCGAAAGTTAAAACAATCACTTAAGTAAAGGAGATAACTCTGGTAACAAGTGGCTTATCCTTTAATGTTTTGGTTTTTGTGTTACATGTTTTGGATGTTCCTTCAGAATTGAATATAGTCTACATCCTAGTCTTCTTCTTCTTCGTTCTCTACATCCTAGTATGAATGACAGTCTAGCACACATACAACATGACCAGGCAGCCATTCAATGTTTGCTATAAGGTTATGCATTGATGATAATAGACTTGATATACTAGAGGCAAACATACTGGGGAAATGAAGGCTGATTCAAGTCTTTCATTTCTAAAAAAGCTGAAGAAAATTGTTGCCGTTTGTTTGAAATCAGTTGTCTTTAGTTCATTGACTTCATTCTGTTTATTTCTGTGTTCCCAGATCTTGGAATACCTACACCAAAACTACAGTGGTTCTAGACTTAACTTGATGGACACCTTGTTGCAAGAAACTGGTAAATATTATAAACTGGTGGGAGATTCGTTAGACAGAGAGAGATATTTTACATATAGGCCTATGGAGCTAGCACATTCTGAAAATTGCAAATTATTACATATAATGCACGCAATACTGAACATGCATAGCTTTCACTGTAAATTTGCTAAGACTCCATTCTGGTAACAGTTTTTATAGCAATTGATATATTCTAAGGGACATAGAGTCTAAAAATATTACTAAATATCTTTACTTGTATTAGTAATGTCATGAAATTCTATACATCAGTACTTGCACTTGTTGGCAACAACACTGTCAGTTGAAACACCACAATCGACAAAGTAAGCCTAACACTGTAATGGGTAACTCCCAACATTGAAATGGGTAACTCCATCACCTGTTACCTGTTGCCTATCCATTAGTCTGGTGGACCGTTGGGGCACCAAGCAAGACTTGTAGACCATCTTTCTCCATTCCTCTCTATCCTTTGCCCTGTTTAGAACCTCTTTCAATGGTAGGCCCATCCATTCTTTTATTTTGTCTTCCCACCGCTTTCTCTGTCTGCCTCTTCTTCTTTTTCCTGGTACTGTTCCCTGGAGGAAGGTCTTTGCGAGTCAACACAGCCCTATAGATATAAACAACAAGACTCTGATCCAGAACTATAAATATGACAGAATCCACATAATAGATATTTTCTAGCAATATAAAATAAAACTCTTCCAAAACATGGGTCAAAGAGTCTTACCCAGAATAGACCCAAAGCAATATGGCTAAGGGTGTCCAATAGCTAAATACCCAGAAGTATTCAGGACCAAAAGAAATACTGCTTGTCTCTCGAACCCGAGATGGCCAAATGCAACCCTAAGCAAAAGTTGACATTTGACATCAGGGCCGGTCTTAAGCCACTGCAACCTATGCGGCCGCAGTGGGCCCCGCGCTTTCATAGGCCCCGCGCTAAGAATATGTGTAATTGCATAATGATGCAAAATATACAAAAGGTCGTGGAAATTATTATTAAAATCTCCTGAAAACTAGATAAACTTGTTATATGGAAAACACCAATCTTACGCGAATAAAAAAGCCTTGTCAGCTTTCAAATTTAAATAAAAATCTAATAATAGGGCGAATTGAAACCGTAATCGAAAGTTCCAATACCTTATTTACATTAATAGTCACTGGCATATAAAAGTAGATTAAAATCTATCTCGATCTCATAAAACAATGAAAAGTGATATATGTTTTTATTTTTATTAGATCTAGAGACCTACATCTAGAATTAGAATGAAAATGTTATGTAGGTCTTGATCTAAATATAGATTGATTTGATATAATATATATATAAAATGTCAGTCACTATTTGACTATACTAGAACGATAGTGATGTACGAGATCGAGATGATATTTAGCAGGTTTTTTGGTGACAGATGTAATAGAAAATGACCTAAAAGGTTAAGGGATGTTGGTAGAAAATATGTATCTGCTGTGAAAAGAAAAAGAAGAGAATAAGCCAATGAGTCTTCAGCTAAGAACTAGATGTGCGCCTTACATACGTTTTTAAAACGATCAAAACCCGAAAATGAGAACATAATTCCTTGTAGTGAGACAGCTGAAACATATTTTATGCAGTGGTGAATGTCGTAAGAGAAGACAATAATGTAACAACTGATCAGCATCTCTAAAGAAAAGAAGACAATAATGTAACAACTGATCAACATGTAGTTATAGATAATGAGCTAAATGTGGTCTATTCATTGAGAAATCTAAATGAGTATGCCATGTGGGTAGAAAAAAATGGAAAGATCTTGTATTTACTATCTATTTCAAAAAGGTCCATCTGAGATTGCTTTGGAGAATTTTCCGAAAAACATTTGGTAGACATTTTTCTAAAGTGCATTGCAAACCAAACCTGGACTTATACAACAACTTGATGACTGGGCTAAAGAAACTGAGAGTTGATGGATGTTTTTTTTCAGATTCTTATGACAGCCAAGAAGTTGGCAGGAAACATGGATGTTGTTGAAAACTTTCCAGCCAAATGTCAAAGGAAAAGGCAGTATGTTAAATCTGAAGAAAACTTTGCACATGGAAAAGCTGAAGATGGCTACAGGATAGATTCATCTAATCTCATCTCCGCCTGTGGTCCCGACTGGGGCATATGCCACCAACCAGCTTTCTCCAGGCATCTCGGTTCTGGGCGAGTCTCTCCAGCTGTCCCCATGTCTTACCCATCTGCTTGGCATCTGTTTCCAGATCGCGGCGCCATGTATTCCTGGGCCGTCCTCTCTTCCTCTTTCCTTGGGGTTTCCAGGTTAAGGCTTGCCTTGTTATGTTGGATGCAGGCTTTCGCAGGCTATCCATCTCCAGCGTCCAGCGTTTCTGAAGGATATCTACTTCAGTGGGCTGCTAATTTGCTCGAGCAGCCTTTCATCAGCTGAAGAACACCTGGAGATCTAGGGAATTAAGCACCACCACCAAGATAAGGCTATTTAACACCATTGTTAAGCCGATACTACTTTATGGAGCAGAGACCTGGAGAACCACCAACACCACAATCAAAAAAATCCAGGTATTCATCAATACCTGCCTGAGAAAGATTCTTATGATCTGCTGGCCAGACAAGATCTCGAATGAGGAACTGTGAATAAGAACAGGATAGATTGCTTCACCAGAATTGTGAACACTGCAATTTAATCCTTGCAGCCCAGCCGAGATTTGAACAGCAGAAATCAAGCCACAATCTATTTGGGTTTCTTGACAGCTTGAAGAGCCTTCAGCTTGACGACATTCGAAAGTTTGGCGGGAGCCTCGAGAAAAAATTGACCAAATACCACCAAAAGTCTTATAGATATTTTAGTTTATCTGTCCAGTAATAAAAGGTATACTGCTTTCCAAATATAATGTGTTGCACTCAGAATTTTTAAACAATACGCGTAACTGTGGCATCTGGGGAAAGAAGCTTCTCGCGCCTAAAACTAATCAAGAATTACCTACGGTCAACAATACACGAAGAAAGATTGAACAATTTAACAATTCTTTCTATTGAGCGTGATCTATGTAGGAAATAGAATTTTGATGATCTACTACTGTATGAGTTCGCTACATGCAAGGCTCATAAAGTAAAGTTAATTTGATCGTGATTTTGTACTTAGTTAAGAATTTATATAATGCAAAGACGAATTTATTTTAAATACAAAATCTTATTTTTTCATGTATTATCCTTATCCCTACCCAAAATAGGCCCCGCGCAATCCGTTTCGCATAGGGCCCCGCAATCGCTAGGACCGGCCCTGTTTGACATCACACTAAATCATGACAAAGCCAAGAGGAGAAAAAAAAACAACTTCAATATACTAAATTAATAAAATTACATCTTAAAAGAAAGTGGTACACTTTATACACCTATTTATAATAAAGTGGCACTATCATTTTAGGTACTTTTTTTTTATAGAAAAATTAATTCTTCACCACAAACTATGACACGCAGTAGTCTCCCCTTACTTACATAACAAAAATGAAGAAACATTCCCTCCTTTGATATTTTTTTGTGTGCTTCGTAGATAGTTGTTAATGGTATTTAGTAGTTGTTAATGGTAATTAGGTTTTAATGGTATTTAGTAGTTTTTAATGGTATTTAGTAGGTTTTAATGGTATTTAGTTTTTAATGGTATTTAGTAGTTTTTAATGGTATTTAGTTTTTAATGGTATTTAGTAGTTGTTAATGGTAT
>JADKLZ010062577.1:0-12819 GCA_021533235.1 Biomphalaria straminea | reverse complement strand
TAGAAAGAAAGATATGAAACTGTTATCCAAATAAACAGATGACCTTAACGTCATCTGCTCTATAGAAAGAAAGATATGAAAAGCGTGACTTTAATTATTTTTTTTTTTACTAGGCTGTGTGTTTGTGTGGGCGAGACCAATCGAAGGCATCAACACTTACCAGCAACGTCGCAACCTGTGGGCAGTTTAGACCAATAGCACGTTGCCACGCCACAGGTCTGACGCCACGAGTTGTGGGGTCTCTGGGTGTATGTGGGGAGGGGGAGCAGGGGTTAATATTTTAACCTTAAATATTGTTTTTAGGCATATCTGTAAAGAAACTTTTTTTTAGTGGTTCGTAAATTGTTGATACGGCTCTTTAATAATGGTAGCACTAACACTAAATACACTATTAATTATTTTTTGTTTAGAGGGAATGGAGAATTCAATTTAGCAAAGTAATGGAAAGTCCCAACAAGAGCACATCTCTTAGACTTCCCCCCAACCACTCCACCTAGCAGCAATGCATGAAATGGTGAACACAGTACATAACCATCGAGCTTTCAAACCCCTTTACCCCCGTCAAAAAAAGGCGTTTTTTAACGGTAGTGTGCACTAGTCATGCACTTGACATCCTGACTTCAAGCGGTCACGCGACTCACCCAAACCCTGCCAATACGACGTCACAATCTCTTCCTTTTACTTCCATTAACAATCTTAACAGAGCCGGGCCAAACATGAAGCTGCTAGTATTTTTGTACGGTGACATGATGACGCAGAGGTAGATCTACAGCAGCTAAAATTCCGGGCATGGAGATGATGGAGACATAATTTAAAGCACAGAATAGATCAGAATGGAGAGATAAGCTAAAGCTGGCCAAAGACCTCCATGGGCTGTCGTGCCGCAGGGATGGATGAAATTAATTGACTAGTTGGGTTTTCTTAAAAAATTGATTCATGTCTTGTCAGAGCAAATGGACATTTCTGCAAAAGTTTAAATTTGATCCTAGAATGAAACATGGGAGAAAATAACGCGTAAAATTTTTTATCTTTTCTTATATAATACAGACGTTACTTCCTACGAGTCATGCATTTAGTCATCCATATTAACCATTGGCCTAAATTCTGCCAAGTCACTGTTTTTCCCGGTTACTGGATAGACAAAGTGAATTGATATAAGGTTTGTAAAAGGCTGTTCAAGTGATTAGTTTTATTGGTTGCCTAGTGTTTAATTTGTACTTACTGTACACTGCTAAGTATGGCCTTGTACCCACATCGAGTAGGGTAAGAGGCCTCTAATTACAAGTAGTGTCCTTCCTATGTATGTCGTGTGTGATCTAAGGCAGACCCCGTATCAGTACTAGGCTAGCCACGTTACAATAGACAATGAAATCACAATATACAAAACACGTAAAGTAAAATATCAAGCTTAATTGAGTGAAGGGAGAGCAGCGTTCAATAGTTGTCACATCTCTCGATGTTACAATGTTTATCTTCCACTTTCTATATAAAACAAAATTAATTAATTACTACTAAATGATTAACTAATTGGTTCATTCTTTTTATTGATTCACGTGTTGTCGTCAACAATAAATAACTGTAGGAAATTTTAACTTGATCAGAGAATGGGAAGTGGGAGATAATAAGTGTAAAAGAATCCATTCAGACAAGACAGAGTGTTCATATAACCCTTGTGCTAGGTAGACATGTAAGTACAAAATACTAAAGACGCTCTAAAGTTAATCAAAAGCCACACCTTTTAACTGGCCAGGTAACACCTTTTAGCAGACGAACAATGCTGGGAGTGACGAGGAAGTGACAATCAAATGACGTCGTTAAAAAAATACATTCTAATGGGTAGCTTTCATCTACCTCACCCCTCCCGAACTACAACACTCCCCTATCGTATTGTATGATTTTTGTATCCTGTAAAGTACAGCAAAGTGAACTCTATCTATATACTCCAAACATTGTCTTACAATTGATAGTTATATGTTTGAAACATTTCTGGCAACTTGACACACATATTGACAATAAAATCTTTGGACCGAACGTTAAAATCACAAGGGGATGGGGGGTTCAAAAGGTAACTCAAGGGGATGCGAAAATAATAAGTCTTACAGCAAATGTAAGGCAGTAGTGAAGGCAAGGCCGGATTTAAGGAAAGGCAAGGCGGGGAGACTGACAAGGGTTTCCATATGAAAGGGGCCTCCACAAAATCGATAACAATATATCCGAGTTTCGAAAATGTCAGAAACGTATGAATTTTTATTTGTCTAACATTTGTTTTCGCATTTTTTACGGCTGGCAAAAGTTGATTAATTAAGAAGAATAAGCTTGTAGCATGCTCGTAATAAATAAACTCAGACCTGGGTTTACGACACTGCGTCTACCAATAAAACTATCCTCAACAAACTAAAAAAAAAATACACTTTTTCAAACTAAAATATGTATATTAAATATATACTAGTCGACCGGCGGCGTAACATACGCCGCTATTTTGCAGGGCCGGCCTTAGGCAATAGCAACCTATACGACCGCACTGGACCCCGCACATTCATAGGACCCGCGCTAATTCTTTGTGTATAAATTATTAAATTAAACCACTTTATAACTTATAACAGATTAACCATCAAGCTGTAAGGGAAATAAGTCTTTGGCATATGGTTGAACACAATCTGCAATTACAAACACAATAGCACACTACAGACTGAAAAGATAAAATATAATTTTTAAAAAGTCGAAGAACAAAACTCCACTTGTCTCTCTAACCTTACTAATGCTTTTTTTTTTCCACCACAATTGTTCACAAATACTCGTATTAAAGGTCTTTTGCAAGTCAATGGATTTTTTTTTTTTTTTGTCAAGTTTATTCAGATAATACGTTCGTTTACAGAAACACACAAGACAAACAGGTTAATTTATCCATATCCGGATTACATGCAATTCAATTGTGTGTGAAACGTGAGAAAATAATAGTGTGAGATAACATTATTAATTGTCCTAAGTTAGGTCCATAGTACTTTGTATAACACAGGTTACATAATTTAACAATTCAAATATGAAAAAAATAAATTTTGACAAATTATCTACAAAGGTTTTCCATAATATGTTAAATATATAATAAATGATCGTCTCCCCTTTAAAAAGCCTTTCTCTATTTTGACAATTTTTGATTGTTTCCCTTTATTTATTTATTATTTATTATTTATTTTACACATACACAGCCTGATTACATACAATTTGAATACTGTGTTGCTGTTTTATTACTGTGGAGGAGTGTAATAACATTAAAACATTATGTAACTATACTATTAGTTGTCCTAAATTAGGTCCAACTTATAATGCTTAGTAAATATATTTTTCCTCTATAAAGGATAGTAAACATTGTTTGTGTGAGAATAAAGTACATAAAGGTTACATAACTAAACAATTCAATTCTGAAAAAATAAGTTTTGTCAAAGTATCTTTGAACATTTTCACAATGTGTTAAACATATGATAAATGATAAATGATCGTCTCCTCTTTAAGAAGCCTATCTCTGTTTGACAATTTTTGCTTGTTTCCCTTGGGAATCGGAACACTGCTTCCTTGTCACCAAGGTAACAAACATGTCTGATAGAGTCAAAGAGAGAATAGGTTTTAGGAAGGCAATGAAACTTCCGAAAACGATCCCCAAGTGTGTGAAGAAGGGAAAGCAGGACAGTCCGGAAAATGATACTGTTACAGTAGATTAATAGGGGTTAAAAAAAATAAATAAATATATATATATATATATATATATATATATACATATATATATACACACACACACACATATATATAGACACATACATACACACACAAATATATATATATATACCCACATACACACATATATATATATATACACACACATTTATATATACACATATACATACACAAACATACACAAATATATGTAATAATTGTCGAAAGGACTTGTTTGCATGGAAATGTTTTTTTTAATTAAATTTATGTACAAATGTTTGTTTCAAATTTGGTAATTACTACCAAATTTACATACAATGTGAGCGATATGTTTCCATTGGGTGATATGCTATGTGTGACTAATAACATTGAAACATTATGTAACTATACTATTAATTGTCCTAAATTAGGTCCAACTTATAATGCATAGTAAATATATTTTTCCTCTATAAAAGATAGTAAACATTGTTTGTGTGTGTGTAAATAAAGTACATAAAAGGTTACATAACTAAACAATTCAAATATGAAAAAATAATTTTTGGTAAAGTATGTACAAAGTTTTTCACAATGTGCTAAATATGATAAATGTCACCTAGTTTATTCACTTCAATGTTTAGGTGTCTAGAGGTGATAAAGACAAGGAGTCTCAAAGTGGGCACCAGCAGTCATGGCAGGCACAAGGGGATAACTGTATTTCTTGAAGTTGATGAATGGAAGCTTTGGTTTGTTTTGTATGAATTCGGCATTGCAGACGTGATAGCTCACAGAGTAACAAGTGAGGGTCACGCCAAATTTGGGCACTTCCTTAAAGTTATTATCATGGCAATTAGGGATAGTGCCTATGAAAACATTCTGGTCAGCAGCATAGAACAGAACATCACAATCTGGGGGGTGAGACAAGTCCTGGAACTCAAGCTCGTTAAAGTCTGCATTCTCCAGCTCTTTAGGATGGTAAGTCTTGTGCCCCAAGAGATTCAGCTTCTGCACGTGGATGACGCCATTGTGATCCTCATCGACGATCCAAAGCTTTTGGTTGACTATCTTCCCGTCAGTTGCGGTCTCGTAGTAAAATGTTAATTTATCGGGAAACGCCTCGAGGCAGACAGGCTTCCACAAGTGAGACGACTCGCCGTGGTCAGACTCGCCATTGTAGACGTCATGACTGACAAAGAAGCGGTAGAGATTTCTGGAAGGTTGCGATAAGATAAAGATATCAGACCCACACATTGGGAATCTATTTTTCTAAATGTATATTCTTGTAGTCTCCCTTGGGACGAGGCGTTGGCGTTGTCATAGTTTTTCATTCATTTTGTTTTAAATTTGTAGTGGTGTGACTTCATTATTTTGAGACGGTCGATGGATCGGTAGTTTGTATATTCTTGTAATCTCTCTTAGGATGAGGCGCTGGTGTTAATGAGTTTCTTCGTCATTTTTTAATTTAGTAGTCAATGGATTTTTTTCTGAAGAATGATAGAGTATTTGCGCTCTAGAAAACTTTCTCTTTGACTATTAAATACATAAATAATTCGAGTTTTAAATATGGTTCTAATTTTTCGCATTATAAAATAAGTAAAGCGAATGCGTTACAAAAATTATTAATGGAGCTAAAAATAGCATGGGATCTTCCCTATTTACTCGTTGTTGTTGTTGTCTGGCCTAATTCTTTGAGAAATAATATATAGATATATTTTTACAATAGACAAAATAAAGCATTTTACTTTTATAGTGATTATTTTTATTCATAAGTGTATCTTTATTAAGACTTTCGAAAAAAAGTTGAGGCCTCCTCAAAATCCTGCTTCGGGGCCGGGGCCTCCACATATTTAAATCCGGCATTGATTAAAGGCTCAAGTGATCTATAGGGCAGATGATATAACTAGACTTCATTGACCTGGGGACACGACTAGGACGCAATCATTTTCTTTGAAGTAACATTTGTATTAGAAAAGGTCATTGGTTTCTGTGGAATACGGTTATCCTATCGCTTCAGTAGCCCTGTTTCTAATCTCTTGGTTTGTGATGCGGTCTTTGAATGTGATGCCTAGGATCCTTCTGTAGGATTTTCCTCTCTAGCTCTGCAGTCAACGTCCAAGACTCACAAGCATATAAAAATGTGGCCATGACCACGGAGCGTTTCAGTCTGATTTTAGTGCGGAGGGCTAAGCCTTTGTCTTTCCAAATTATTTTGGGTTTTGAAAGGGCTGCTGTGGACTGTGTTATTTGGGCCAGTAGTTCGGGTGTTGTTCCCTTATCCGAAACAACAGCTCCGAGGTATTTGAAGCTGCTAACGCTAGTTAGCTTTTCCCCTCCAATACTGAAGCCCCTTATTAATTAGTCCATCGTGGTTCGATGATGACCACTTTGTCTTTGGCTGAGTGCTTTGCACTGGGGTTTTATGCCTCCTCATGCGAGCCCGGAATGTTCGGCCGCACACTGGGCAGTTTATTCCAGCTGGAGCTTGTGTCGTTGGGCTTGCTTTTCTTCTCTGGCGTTTTTTTTTTCTGCAAGCATTGTTCTCATTTTCTCAGCAACCTGTGAGCCAGTTTTCACAGCGTGACGCCATGATGCTCTGTCATGTGCCTCTGTCTCCCAGGTGCCCGGGTCTATGATGAACGCCTTCAGAGAAGCTTTGAGGGTGTTTTGACCACCTTTCCTTCGCTTAGTTGGCCATACAAGAGTCGTTAAGGGATGCGGTGGTCTTCCATTCTGCATACGTGTCCTGCTCATCGCAGCTGGGAGTGCATCAGGATTGTGTGGATGCTTTGCAGACCCGCTCTTTGAAGCTCTTTTAAAGCCCTTTTGGCTATTGGTCATCTTTTTTTTCTGTATTTATTTGCATGCCATATGCTGTAGATGCCCAACCTGTTACCGCAGCTGTGTATCAAGGATTGGCCTCTTTTGTCACGCAAGAAGTTCCAGAGAGACAAGATTGTTACTAGAGACGTAAAATAAATAAATGAATAAAACATTCCCTTTTCAGACCTTGAGATCTATAGGGCAGATGGTGTAAAGGTCATCTATGGCCTACTGTTAACGAGGTTAACGATTGTGTCATATGGCCATCACAACAACCAACCGCCTTTACTTTTCCCCAACTAAATCAGATACCCGTTAGAGCTGCGTGGACTCGAAGATCCGAAAATTAAAAATCCCAGTCCTCATCAGGATTCGAACCCCGGATCCCGGTTCGAAAGTCAATCACTTTACCGCTCAGCCACCGAGCCACCAAGACGTAAAATGCCACAGAGTTATCACACTCCGTCTGTTGTTCTTGTACATGTTATTTCTCATACGTCCCATGGTCGGCTCAAGTTGAAACTTTGCACAAATATTCATTGTCGATGACAACATAGGTCTCAATCATAGACATAAATAAATATAGACTGGCCGATTACAGAGTTTAACGAAACGAAAATTTGTGACTTGCAATTTTGTGTACTTTATTGTACAGCATTTATAAGCAGTATAAAAATTAAGTATTCATATCTATTTCAGCCATAACCTATACAAGTATTATATATTTTCCATAGACAAAATAAATATAGACTGGCCAATAAGAGAGTTTTATGAAAAATAAAATTTGTGAATTGCAATTATGTGTACTTTATTTTATGTCTATAAATTTTGTTTAATCTCTAAGACTGAAGATCATGCAATTTTTAAATTTGTCGGAAATCCAAATACAATAGATATACATGTTTTCATGTTACACGAAGTTACATCCTTTTCCAGTGTATATTTATTTATGTCTATGATATTTTCACTATTTTTTTAATCTCTAAGACTGAAGATCATGCAATTTTTCATAATTCGGAAATCCGAATACAATAGATATACATGATTTCAAGTTACATGAAGTTACTTCCTTTTTCCAGTCAATATGGTCTCAATCAACAACTCCAAAACATGTAAATACTTTACTCCTTTAAGTTCGAAAATTTAAATGAACATCAATATCAAAATACATAATTTTGTCTTACAAGTAAATCCTTGATATAGTAGACTGAAATTAAGAATTAGATAATTTATTTCAATTCAAATCTTTCGAAAATATTAACGTTTTTACAGGGTCAAGTAGAAACAGTGTAAAGGTGTTATTTTTTCAACTGATTCGCGAAACTTTTCATTCCCCATTTAGTTTTTACAATTCGTAAACTTGACATTGGTGTTTCGATATTCTTCATCCTGGTTGTTTTAAGTTATGGCTGTAGTAAGAAATGAAAATACTAGCTGTAGTCAAAGTGCTGATCGCATAAAGTGGTGTCCAGAGATGAAAGTGAATGTAGTTTTTACTTACGTACTTTAAAAATGGCAGGAAGTTTTTCTTTTTCAATATATTCCCCATTTTCTGAGTAAAGAAATGATTTTTTTTAATGAAACTATATATTTTGGGGCTTTTGTAGCCTATATGCCCTTTAACAACAGATAATTTAGTTTCAACTTGATTCCTCTATGCAGAAGTACAAAAATGCATTTCATTATCTTCAAATTAATGGATTAATTCACGATCAACCAACTCTTCAATATGTGAAATATAATTATTTAACTTCCCGATAACCATGACTTCTCAAGGTGGACACGTTAACTCGTTTGTCTTGTGTGTTGTTGAAAGTAAAAGTATAGTCTGAATGAAAAAAAATATCCAAGCCTTTGGGGCACCACGCCTGAACTGCCCACCGTTTGCTTTCATTCCTTCTTGTCTACATTCATCAAGTGTCTGAATCTGTACAATATTTCCAAGCTCCTATCACCAAGTGGTAAGAAACTAGATCTTATGAATTTCAATAGTAGACTTTTGCAGGGTCTTAGACAATATAGATATCTATTTATAATTTTTGAGACTATGGCAAGAAAATAACTATAAAAAAATCTATTTGTTTTTTTTTTACAGCACACGTGATTTGTGCGGTGTAGTTATACGGTTATACCTATAACCACTAATCCGATGCTATCTAATTGGCCATCCACACGAATAAATGAAGTGTGATGTAAGGGCTACTACTACTGGTGAATTTGAAATGTAAAAATAGCCTTTGGATTTTGCATATCTTGGAATACGATATTAAACTGCTTTCTTTTATTAAAAAAAGTTTTGCCTACTTTGCAGTGTAATCACTACCACTACTGAATAATGTATTTGAGTACAGGACAATGGATAACCTAGTTATGGTCAAGTTTGGTCAGTTTCACCTTGATTGTTGTGTAAACCGAGTAGCCTACTTGCATTTTTGTCTTATGTGTTGTTGGCAATGTAATCTCTTCTACTGAAAAAAAAATCTCCCTACTTACGACATACATAATCTAGTTGTGAATATTAATTACAGACAACTTTGCTATGTCATAACAGAAGCGCGGTGGCTGAGTTGAAAAGCGATTGGCTTCTGAACCGAGATGCCCCGGGTTCGAATCCTGGGTAAGACTGATATTTAAAATTTCTGGAATTTTAGGGCGCCTCTGGGCTCACCCAGTAACTGACATTAGTTGTGGAAAAGCAAAGGCGGTTAGTCGTTGTACTGGCCACACGGCACCCACAAAAAATAGATGACCTTAACATCATCAGCCTCATCATGCCTCATGGGTCTAAACGATGAAATTTACTGTTACTTACTGCTAAGTCATTGGTTTTCCTGTCTGATTCAGGCAACCCATTCCACGCTGGGGCACTAGGGAAGAAGAAACAACTAAAGCGTCTAACCAATAAACTTATTTACCACATTTAAAGGAACTCTTTGAACAAAAGTGCCTAAGAAAAATCGGAAAAATCTTGGAAGACAACGGCCACCCGCTCCATCAGAACTACGTCAGGTCGTCGTGAAGTGGGCGACTGCTATCTATCAAATCAAGAACAGAGCGGTACAAAAACTCGTTCGTACCTCCCTTGGTCAGACTCTATCACGCCATTCATTGATCAGGGAACAGGAAAAGCACCAAGATGCCTGTGTTTAGTCGCTGAATGAACTCTTAATGTTGTATCTGTTGTATTTATGTGTATGCTTCTGTTGTGTTGTCTTTATATGAGAAAGAGTCCTTGTAATCACAACAAATTTCCGTAAGGATCAATAAAGCAGTCTTAGTCTTAGTCTTTAAAAAAACAAAGTAAACGTTGCGTGCTTAAATCTAGATTATGTTATATATAAATTATAGGCCTATTTAAATTGTTTTTCAGTTGTTGTTTTTTTTTTACAAAGCTTATATTAACTCACTCTGTCTGTCTGTCTGTCTGTGACAAATTTTGTACACGTTATTTCTCCCACGTCCTATTCTCAGATTAAGTTGAAACTTTGCACAATTATTCATTGTTACTAACAAAACCTAAAGCTATATTTAAAAAAAAAAATCTGTTAATTAATTAAAGGTAATTAATTATTTATGATTGAGATGTGAAAGGGAAATAAATGTTACAGTATTGAAATAAATGTCTGTAAATGTGGAGTTTTAGATAAGCTTAAGAGGTTTTGTTTTCGAACATTGGAATAACTAAGGCAACACCCTGTCCGTTGTTCTTACTCACGGAACCACAGTCATACACTGCTCGACAATACGCTGTCTACATGACTATACTTCCGGCGTTTATGGTGGCGAGGCAGAAATTGTAGCGATGTCTCAAATACTTGTCGCTATTCTTCACTATTTTATAAGTGTGCATATATTTGTAAATGTGTGTATCTGTCTGCTCTTGTCTTTTTTTTTTTCATTCAGTTAAATTACTTCCTGGATAAGTGTAGATACTTCTGCCACTTTTCCAGGGCCTAGTTCGTTGATAAAAGTAACAGTAACAATGTTATAGAATTTCTAGACTTGAGATCTGAACAGGTTTCTCTACTCCTTGATGGGGCGACTGTATAAGCGGAGATGTGTAAGCAGTTAGGCGTGATGCTCAAGCTGTGATTCTATTCAAGGAAAAAAAAATACGAGTAACAAAGTTGTTATCTGCAAGTTATTTCTTACTGATTTAGTGATAATAATTAAAATAAAACTTTATTCATGTGATGTTCACCTATTTTGTTATCTTTTTGTGAACAATAAAGTAATTTTTAATTTCCTAATAATAACAACAACGTTTTATATGCATGTATATATATATATATATATATATATATATATATATATATATATATATACCACATGGCCAAAGCAATGGTCAATGACCCTTTTCCTACCCTGTGGGTAATGGTTAAGCCGGTTGTCATGTAATGCCACTATAGCATTCAAAGAAGGATTCATTGAATCATCAATTTGGTATATATCTATATGTAAAATTCGCTTCGTGGATTTGTTGTAAGACTTGCGCAAGTTGTGTTTCCTTGATCTACTCGCTGATTGCAGAAATACAAATGTTATAAAGCTTAGATGTTTCCATAGAAGACAATGAGAAGAAGTCCTCAATATCAGCTATAAAATTAAATGTTCTCTTTTCAGAACTTGTGCTGTATAGGGCAGACGATGTAAAGGTCACCTGTTTCTGTGGCGTACAGTTAATTAGGGTGTCATGTGGTCAGCACAACGACCGACCATCTTTACTTTTACCTAACTAATGTCAGATACCCATTAGAGCTGGGTGGACTCTGAGGCGCTCTACGATGACCGGTCATCCCATGTCAGTTTATCCTAATTGAAATATTTTTCCTTTGTCATTGTGTAATTGTGCTGTTAAGACTTTGCCTGCCATCATTTCATCTAATATTCCGAATATTTTTAAAAATATTTTTGACATTTTATTTTAGTGTTTATAGTGTCCCCCTACTCTCTTCATACTTGTTGAGAATATATTTCAATAAGAAGACATATTGCAATGCGCATTTTGTATTGAGTTGTTTCTGTTTGTTGTAGTGATGTCAATATTATTTTGCGCATATTTGCTTGATGTAATGATTAAAGTAAAGGCAAAGTGATGCGGAAGTAGGGGTACTGGTTTGAGAGATAGAAGAACGGTTTGAATAATAATGATCATGCCGCACTGCGCTCATAATTTATCATCAAAGTCCAAGGTGTGGTGGAAGTAGTGAAAATCTTTTGAGATTAGAACGATTAGAATACTTATGATCTTGCCACTGATAACTTATATCCTAAAGGCCATCTTTCACTTTATTTGTCAATCGTTCTTTCTTAAAAATTAACGTGCCATTTCGAACCCTGATATAACGTTTTATTTATTTTAATAAACGCTGACTTCAAGAAATACGCAACACTGGTCAAGAAATTACAAATGATGTACAGCAATCCGAATCAAAGAATAGTCTTCTGACCACTTCTGTACCTACCATCAACAGCCCATCTTATTCACTGGCGGATCCAGGGGGGGGACGGTAGGGGCGATCGCCCCCCCCACTCGGCCGACCCCCCCCCAAAAGGGGGGGGGGGCGGACGAATTTTAGTATAGAATTCACACTATTGGTATATGAATTTGTTACTTATGTGAATAATATATACTTATTATTTTATATTTCTACATATTTTTAGATGATTTCGCCCCCCCCCTCTAGTATGTTGTCCGATATGGTGGGGTCGGGAGGGGGCGGTGGCAACAATTTCGCCCCCCCCAAGCTTTCGAGTGGGGGGGGCGGTCAAATTTCAGATGGGGGGGCGGACGAATTTTAGTTTACAATTCACACAATTGATATACGAACTTATTACTTGTGTGTATAATATATACTGATTATTTATATTTCGCCCCCCCCCCTCTAGTATGTTGGCCGATATGGTGGGGTCGGGAGGGGGCGATGACATCAATTCCACCCCCCCCCCCGTAAGCTTTCGAGTGGGGGGCGGTCCAATTTCCTGTGGGGGACGGACTAATTTTAATTTACAATTCACACAATTGGTATACGAACTTATTACTTGTGTTAATAATATATACTAATTATTTATATTTCTACATATTCTTAGATTATTTCACTCCCCCCCCCTTTTAGTATGATGGCCGATATGGTGAGGTCGGGAAGTTTGTAAAAAAGGCTTTATCCTCGGGGCTTTGCCCCGAAATCTACTGATATATAATTAGCTTTAGACGTCAGGATAATGCCTTTCTGCACTGACAAATGCAAAAAACGCATTTGGCGTCGGAGCTTCGCCCCGAAATCTACTGATGGATAATGAGCTGTAGATGTCAGG
>JADKLZ010062576.1:0-12824 GCA_021533235.1 Biomphalaria straminea | reverse complement strand
TAGAAAGAAAGATATGAAACTGTTATCCAAATAAACAGATGACCTTAACGTCATCTGCTCTATAGAAAGAAAGATATGAAAAGCGTGACTTTAATTATTTTTTTTTTTACTAGGCTGTGTGTTTGTGTGGGCGAGACCAATCGAAGGCATCAACACTTACCAGCAACGTCGCAACCTGTGGGCAGTTTAGACCAATAGCACGTTGCCACGCCACAGGTCTGACGCCACGAGTTGTGGGGTCTCTGGGTGTATGTGGGGAGGGGGAGCAGGGGTTAATATTTTAACCTTAAATATTGTTTTTAGGCATATCTGTAAAGAAACTTTTTTTTAGTGGTTCGTAAATTGTTGATACGGCTCTTTAATAATGGTAGCACTAACACTAAATACACTATTAATTATTTTTTGTTTAGAGGGAATGGAGAATTCAATTTAGCAAAGTAATGGAAAGTCCCAACAAGAGCACATCTCTTAGACTTCCCCCCCAACCACTCCACCTAGCAGCAATGCATGAAATGGTGAACACAGTACATAACCATCGAGCTTTCAAACCCCTTTACCCCCGTCAAAAAAAAGGCGTTTTTTAACGGTAGTGTGCACTAGTCATGCACTTGACATCCTGACTTCAAGCGGTCACGCGACTCACCCAAACCCTGCCAATACGACGTCACAATCTCTTCCTTTTACTTCCATTAACAATCTTAACAGAGCCGGGCCAAACATGAAGCTGCTAGTATTTTTGTACGGTGACATGATGACGCAGAGGTAGATCTACAGCAGCTAAAATTCCGGGCATGGAGATGATGGAGACATAATTTAAAGCACAGAATAGATCAGAATGGAGAGATAAGCTAAAGCTGGCCAAAGACCTCCATGGGCTGTCGTGCCGCAGGGATGGATGAAATTAATTGACTAGTTGGGTTTTCTTAAAAAATTGATTCATGTCTTGTCAGAGCAAATGGACATTTCTGCAAAAGTTTAAATTTGATCCTAGAATGAAACATGGGAGAAAATAACGCGTAAAATTTTTTATCTTTTCTTATATAATACAGACGTTACTTCCTACGAGTCATGCATTTAGTCATCCATATTAACCATTGGCCTAAATTCTGCCAAGTCACTGTTTTTCCCGGTTACTGGATAGACAAAGTGAATTGATATAAGGTTTGTAAAAGGCTGTTCAAGTGATTAGTTTTATTGGTTGCCTAGTGTTTAATTTGTACTTACTGTACACTGCTAAGTATGGCCTTGTACCCACATCGAGTAGGGTAAGAGGCCTCTAATTACAAGTAGTGTCCTTCCTATGTATGTCGTGTGTGATCTAAGGCAGACCCCGTATCAGTACTAGGCTAGCCACGTTACAATAGACAATGAAATCACAATATACAAAACACGTAAAGTAAAATATCAAGCTTAATTGAGTGAAGGGAGAGCAGCGTTCAATAGTTGTCACATCTCTCGATGTTACAATGTTTATCTTCCACTTTCTATATAAAACAAAATTAATTAATTACTACTAAATGATTAACTAATTGGTTCATTCTTTTTATTGATTCACGTGTTGTCGTCAACAATAAATAACTGTAGGAAATTTTAACTTGATCAGAGAATGGGAAGTGGGAGATAATAAGTGTAAAAGAATCCATTCAGACAAGACAGAGTGTTCATATAACCCTTGTGCTAGGTAGACATGTAAGTACAAAATACTAAAGACGCTCTAAAGTTAATCAAAAGCCACACCTTTTAACTGGCCAGGTAACACCTTTTAGCAGACGAACAATGCTGGGAGTGACGAGGAAGTGACAATCAAATGACGTCGTTAAAAAAATACATTCTAATGGGTAGCTTTCATCTACCTCACCCCTCCCGAACTACAACACTCCCCTATCGTATTGTATGATTTTTGTATCCTGTAAAGTACAGCAAAGTGAACTCTATCTATATACTCCAAACATTGTCTTACAATTGATAGTTATATGTTTGAAACATTTCTGGCAACTTGACACACATATTGACAATAAAATCTTTGGACCGAACGTTAAAATCACAAGGGGATGGGGGGTTCAAAAGGTAACTCAAGGGGATGCGAAAATAATAAGTCTTACAGCAAATGTAAGGCAGTAGTGAAGGCAAGGCCGGATTTAAGGAAAGGCAAGGCGGGGAGACTGACAAGGGTTTCCATATGAAAGGGGCCTCCACAAAATCGATAACAATATATCCGAGTTTCGAAAATGTCAGAAACGTATGAATTTTTATTTGTCTAACATTTGTTTTCGCATTTTTTACGGCTGGCAAAAGTTGATTAATTAAGAAGAATAAGCTTGTAGCATGCTCGTAATAAATAAACTCAGACCTGGGTTTACGACACTGCGTCTACCAATAAAACTATCCTCAACAAACTAAAAAAAAAATACACTTTTTCAAACTAAAATATGTATATTAAATATATACTAGTCGACCGGCGGCGTAACATACGCCGCTATTTTGCAGGGCCGGCCTTAGGCAATAGCAACCTATACGACCGCACTGGACCCCGCACATTCATAGGACCCGCGCTAATTCTTTGTGTATAAATTATTAAATTAAACCACTTTATAACTTATAACAGATTAACCATCAAGCTGTAAGGGAAATAAGTCTTTGGCATATGGTTGAACACAATCTGCAATTACAAACACAATAGCACACTACAGACTGAAAAGATAAAATATAATTTTTAAAAAGTCGAAGAACAAAACTCCACTTGTCTCTCTAACCTTACTAATGCTTTTTTTTTTCCACCACAATTGTTCACAAATACTCGTATTAAAGGTCTTTTGCAAGTCAATGGATTTTTTTTTTTTTTTGTCAAGTTTATTCAGATAATACGTTCGTTTACAGAAACACACAAGACAAACAGGTTAATTTATCCATATCCGGATTACATGCAATTCAATTGTGTGTGAAACGTGAGAAAATAATAGTGTGAGATAACATTATTAATTGTCCTAAGTTAGGTCCATAGTACTTTGTATAACACAGGTTACATAATTTAACAATTCAAATATGAAAAAAATAAATTTTGACAAATTATCTACAAAGGTTTTCCATAATATGTTAAATATATAATAAATGATCGTCTCCCCTTTAAAAAGCCTTTCTCTATTTTGACAATTTTTGATTGTTTCCCTTTATTTATTTATTATTTATTATTTATTTTACACATACACAGCCTGATTACATACAATTTGAATACTGTGTTGCTGTTTTATTACTGTGGAGGAGTGTAATAACATTAAAACATTATGTAACTATACTATTAGTTGTCCTAAATTAGGTCCAACTTATAATGCTTAGTAAATATATTTTTCCTCTATAAAGGATAGTAAACATTGTTTGTGTGAGAATAAAGTACATAAAGGTTACATAACTAAACAATTCAATTCTGAAAAAATAAGTTTTGTCAAAGTATCTTTGAACATTTTCACAATGTGTTAAACATATGATAAATGATAAATGATCGTCTCCTCTTTAAGAAGCCTATCTCTGTTTGACAATTTTTGCTTGTTTCCCTTGGGAATCGGAACACTGCTTCCTTGTCACCAAGGTAACAAACATGTCTGATAGAGTCAAAGAGAGAATAGGTTTTAGGAAGGCAATGAAACTTCCGAAAACGATCCCCAAGTGTGTGAAGAAGGGAAAGCAGGACAGTCCGGAAAATGATACTGTTACAGTAGATTAATAGGGGTTAAAAAAAATAAATAAATATATATATATATATATATATATATATATACATATATATATACACACACACACACATATATATAGACACATACATACACACACAAATATATATATATATACCCACATACACACATATATATATATATACACACACATTTATATATACACATATACATACACAAACATACACAAATATATGTAATAATTGTCGAAAGGACTTGTTTGCATGGAAATGTTTTTTTTAATTAAATTTATGTACAAATGTTTGTTTCAAATTTGGTAATTACTACCAAATTTACATACAATGTGAGCGATATGTTTCCATTGGGTGATATGCTATGTGTGACTAATAACATTGAAACATTATGTAACTATACTATTAATTGTCCTAAATTAGGTCCAACTTATAATGCATAGTAAATATATTTTTCCTCTATAAAAGATAGTAAACATTGTTTGTGTGTGTGTAAATAAAGTACATAAAAGGTTACATAACTAAACAATTCAAATATGAAAAAATAATTTTTGGTAAAGTATGTACAAAGTTTTTCACAATGTGCTAAATATGATAAATGTCACCTAGTTTATTCACTTCAATGTTTAGGTGTCTAGAGGTGATAAAGACAAGGAGTCTCAAAGTGGGCACCAGCAGTCATGGCAGGCACAAGGGGATAACTGTATTTCTTGAAGTTGATGAATGGAAGCTTTGGTTTGTTTTGTATGAATTCGGCATTGCAGACGTGATAGCTCACAGAGTAACAAGTGAGGGTCACGCCAAATTTGGGCACTTCCTTAAAGTTATTATCATGGCAATTAGGGATAGTGCCTATGAAAACATTCTGGTCAGCAGCATAGAACAGAACATCACAATCTGGGGGGTGAGACAAGTCCTGGAACTCAAGCTCGTTAAAGTCTGCATTCTCCAGCTCTTTAGGATGGTAAGTCTTGTGCCCCAAGAGATTCAGCTTCTGCACGTGGATGACGCCATTGTGATCCTCATCGACGATCCAAAGCTTTTGGTTGACTATCTTCCCGTCAGTTGCGGTCTCGTAGTAAAATGTTAATTTATCGGGAAACGCCTCGAGGCAGACAGGCTTCCACAAGTGAGACGACTCGCCGTGGTCAGACTCGCCATTGTAGACGTCATGACTGACAAAGAAGCGGTAGAGATTTCTGGAAGGTTGCGATAAGATAAAGATATCAGACCCACACATTGGGAATCTATTTTTCTAAATGTATATTCTTGTAGTCTCCCTTGGGACGAGGCGTTGGCGTTGTCATAGTTTTTCATTCATTTTGTTTTAAATTTGTAGTGGTGTGACTTCATTATTTTGAGACGGTCGATGGATCGGTAGTTTGTATATTCTTGTAATCTCTCTTAGGATGAGGCGCTGGTGTTAATGAGTTTCTTCGTCATTTTTTAATTTAGTAGTCAATGGATTTTTTTCTGAAGAATGATAGAGTATTTGCGCTCTAGAAAACTTTCTCTTTGACTATTAAATACATAAATAATTCGAGTTTTAAATATGGTTCTAATTTTTCGCATTATAAAATAAGTAAAGCGAATGCGTTACAAAAATTATTAATGGAGCTAAAAATAGCATGGGATCTTCCCTATTTACTCGTTGTTGTTGTTGTCTGGCCTAATTCTTTGAGAAATAATATATAGATATATTTTTACAATAGACAAAATAAAGCATTTTACTTTTATAGTGATTATTTTTATTCATAAGTGTATCTTTATTAAGACTTTCGAAAAAAAGTTGAGGCCTCCTCAAAATCCTGCTTCGGGGCCGGGGCCTCCACATATTTAAATCCGGCATTGATTAAAGGCTCAAGTGATCTATAGGGCAGATGATATAACTAGACTTCATTGACCTGGGGACACGACTAGGACGCAATCATTTTCTTTGAAGTAACATTTGTATTAGAAAAGGTCATTGGTTTCTGTGGAATACGGTTATCCTATCGCTTCAGTAGCCCTGTTTCTAATCTCTTGGTTTGTGATGCGGTCTTTGAATGTGATGCCTAGGATCCTTCTGTAGGATTTTCCTCTCTAGCTCTGCAGTCAACGTCCAAGACTCACAAGCATATAAAAATGTGGCCATGACCACGGAGCGTTTCAGTCTGATTTTAGTGCGGAGGGCTAAGCCTTTGTCTTTCCAAATTATTTTGGGTTTTGAAAGGGCTGCTGTGGACTGTGTTATTTGGGCCAGTAGTTCGGGTGTTGTTCCCTTATCCGAAACAACAGCTCCGAGGTATTTGAAGCTGCTAACGCTAGTTAGCTTTTCCCCTCCAATACTGAAGCCCCTTATTAATTAGTCCATCGTGGTTCGATGATGACCACTTTGTCTTTGGCTGAGTGCTTTGCACTGGGGTTTTATGCCTCCTCATGCGAGCCCGGAATGTTCGGCCGCACACTGGGCAGTTTATTCCAGCTGGAGCTTGTGTCGTTGGGCTTGCTTTTCTTCTCTGGCGTTTTTTTTTTCTGCAAGCATTGTTCTCATTTTCTCAGCAACCTGTGAGCCAGTTTTCACAGCGTGACGCCATGATGCTCTGTCATGTGCCTCTGTCTCCCAGGTGCCCGGGTCTATGATGAACGCCTTCAGAGAAGCTTTGAGGGTGTTTTGACCACCTTTCCTTCGCTTAGTTGGCCATACAAGAGTCGTTAAGGGATGCGGTGGTCTTCCATTCTGCATACGTGTCCTGCTCATCGCAGCTGGGAGTGCATCAGGATTGTGTGGATGCTTTGCA
Organism: Biomphalaria straminea; assembly: GCA_021533235.1. NCBI lineage: Eukaryota > Metazoa > Mollusca > Gastropoda > Planorbidae > Biomphalaria > Biomphalaria straminea. The sequence continues at coordinate 6,347 of JADKLZ010062576.1, read as the reverse complement.
GACCCGCTCTTTGAAGCTCTTTTAAAGCCCTTTTGGCTATTGGTCATCTTTTTTTTCTGTATTTATTTGCATGCCATATGCTGTAGATGCCCAACCTGTTACCGCAGCTGTGTATCAAGGATTGGCCTCTTTTGTCACGCAAGAAGTTCCAGAGAGACAAGATTGTTACTAGAGACGTAAAATAAATAAATGAATAAAACATTCCCTTTTCAGACCTTGAGATCTATAGGGCAGATGGTGTAAAGGTCATCTATGGCCTACTGTTAACGAGGTTAACGATTGTGTCATATGGCCATCACAACAACCAACCGCCTTTACTTTTCCCCAACTAAATCAGATACCCGTTAGAGCTGCGTGGACTCGAAGATCCGAAAATTAAAAATCCCAGTCCTCATCAGGATTCGAACCCCGGATCCCGGTTCGAAAGTCAATCACTTTACCGCTCAGCCACCGAGCCACCAAGACGTAAAATGCCACAGAGTTATCACACTCCGTCTGTTGTTCTTGTACATGTTATTTCTCATACGTCCCATGGTCGGCTCAAGTTGAAACTTTGCACAAATATTCATTGTCGATGACAACATAGGTCTCAATCATAGACATAAATAAATATAGACTGGCCGATTACAGAGTTTAACGAAACGAAAATTTGTGACTTGCAATTTTGTGTACTTTATTGTACAGCATTTATAAGCAGTATAAAAATTAAGTATTCATATCTATTTCAGCCATAACCTATACAAGTATTATATATTTTCCATAGACAAAATAAATATAGACTGGCCAATAAGAGAGTTTTATGAAAAATAAAATTTGTGAATTGCAATTATGTGTACTTTATTTTATGTCTATAAATTTTGTTTAATCTCTAAGACTGAAGATCATGCAATTTTTAAATTTGTCGGAAATCCAAATACAATAGATATACATGTTTTCATGTTACACGAAGTTACATCCTTTTCCAGTGTATATTTATTTATGTCTATGATATTTTCACTATTTTTTTAATCTCTAAGACTGAAGATCATGCAATTTTTCATAATTCGGAAATCCGAATACAATAGATATACATGATTTCAAGTTACATGAAGTTACTTCCTTTTTCCAGTCAATATGGTCTCAATCAACAACTCCAAAACATGTAAATACTTTACTCCTTTAAGTTCGAAAATTTAAATGAACATCAATATCAAAATACATAATTTTGTCTTACAAGTAAATCCTTGATATAGTAGACTGAAATTAAGAATTAGATAATTTATTTCAATTCAAATCTTTCGAAAATATTAACGTTTTTACAGGGTCAAGTAGAAACAGTGTAAAGGTGTTATTTTTTCAACTGATTCGCGAAACTTTTCATTCCCCATTTAGTTTTTACAATTCGTAAACTTGACATTGGTGTTTCGATATTCTTCATCCTGGTTGTTTTAAGTTATGGCTGTAGTAAGAAATGAAAATACTAGCTGTAGTCAAAGTGCTGATCGCATAAAGTGGTGTCCAGAGATGAAAGTGAATGTAGTTTTTACTTACGTACTTTAAAAATGGCAGGAAGTTTTTCTTTTTCAATATATTCCCCATTTTCTGAGTAAAGAAATGATTTTTTTTAATGAAACTATATATTTTGGGGCTTTTGTAGCCTATATGCCCTTTAACAACAGATAATTTAGTTTCAACTTGATTCCTCTATGCAGAAGTACAAAAATGCATTTCATTATCTTCAAATTAATGGATTAATTCACGATCAACCAACTCTTCAATATGTGAAATATAATTATTTAACTTCCCGATAACCATGACTTCTCAAGGTGGACACGTTAACTCGTTTGTCTTGTGTGTTGTTGAAAGTAAAAGTATAGTCTGAATGAAAAAAAATATCCAAGCCTTTGGGGCACCACGCCTGAACTGCCCACCGTTTGCTTTCATTCCTTCTTGTCTACATTCATCAAGTGTCTGAATCTGTACAATATTTCCAAGCTCCTATCACCAAGTGGTAAGAAACTAGATCTTATGAATTTCAATAGTAGACTTTTGCAGGGTCTTAGACAATATAGATATCTATTTATAATTTTTGAGACTATGGCAAGAAAATAACTATAAAAAAATCTATTTGTTTTTTTTTTTACAGCACACGTGATTTGTGCGGTGTAGTTATACGGTTATACCTATAACCACTAATCCGATGCTATCTAATTGGCCATCCACACGAATAAATGAAGTGTGATGTAAGGGCTACTACTACTGGTGAATTTGAAATGTAAAAATAGCCTTTGGATTTTGCATATCTTGGAATACGATATTAAACTGCTTTCTTTTATTAAAAAAAGTTTTGCCTACTTTGCAGTGTAATCACTACCACTACTGAATAATGTATTTGAGTACAGGACAATGGATAACCTAGTTATGGTCAAGTTTGGTCAGTTTCACCTTGATTGTTGTGTAAACCGAGTAGCCTACTTGCATTTTTGTCTTATGTGTTGTTGGCAATGTAATCTCTTCTACTGAAAAAAAAATCTCCCTACTTACGACATACATAATCTAGTTGTGAATATTAATTACAGACAACTTTGCTATGTCATAACAGAAGCGCGGTGGCTGAGTTGAAAAGCGATTGGCTTCTGAACCGAGATGCCCCGGGTTCGAATCCTGGGTAAGACTGATATTTAAAATTTCTGGAATTTTAGGGCGCCTCTGGGCTCACCCAGTAACTGACATTAGTTGTGGAAAAGCAAAGGCGGTTAGTCGTTGTACTGGCCACACGGCACCCACAAAAAATAGATGACCTTAACATCATCAGCCTCATCATGCCTCATGGGTCTAAACGATGAAATTTACTGTTACTTACTGCTAAGTCATTGGTTTTCCTGTCTGATTCAGGCAACCCATTCCACGCTGGGGCACTAGGGAAGAAGAAACAACTAAAGCGTCTAACCAATAAACTTATTTACCACATTTAAAGGAACTCTTTGAACAAAAGTGCCTAAGAAAAATCGGAAAAATCTTGGAAGACAACGGCCACCCGCTCCATCAGAACTACGTCAGGTCGTCGTGAAGTGGGCGACTGCTATCTATCAAATCAAGAACAGAGCGGTACAAAAACTCGTTCGTACCTCCCTTGGTCAGACTCTATCACGCCATTCATTGATCAGGGAACAGGAAAAGCACCAAGATGCCTGTGTTTAGTCGCTGAATGAACTCTTAATGTTGTATCTGTTGTATTTATGTGTATGCTTCTGTTGTGTTGTCTTTATATGAGAAAGAGTCCTTGTAATCACAACAAATTTCCGTAAGGATCAATAAAGCAGTCTTAGTCTTAGTCTTTAAAAAAACAAAGTAAACGTTGCGTGCTTAAATCTAGATTATGTTATATATAAATTATAGGCCTATTTAAATTGTTTTTCAGTTGTTGTTTTTTTTTTTACAAAGCTTATATTAACTCACTCTGTCTGTCTGTCTGTCTGTGACAAATTTTGTACACGTTATTTCTCCCACGTCCTATTCTCAGATTAAGTTGAAACTTTGCACAATTATTCATTGTTACTAACAAAACCTAAAGCTATATTTAAAAAAAAAATCTGTTAATTAATTAAAGGTAATTAATTATTTATGATTGAGATGTGAAAGGGAAATAAATGTTACAGTATTGAAATAAATGTCTGTAAATGTGGAGTTTTAGATAAGCTTAAGAGGTTTTGTTTTCGAACATTGGAATAACTAAGGCAACACCCTGTCCGTTGTTCTTACTCACGGAACCACAGTCATACACTGCTCGACAATACGCTGTCTACATGACTATACTTCCGGCGTTTATGGTGGCGAGGCAGAAATTGTAGCGATGTCTCAAATACTTGTCGCTATTCTTCACTATTTTATAAGTGTGCATATATTTGTAAATGTGTGTATCTGTCTGCTCTTGTCTTTTTTTTTTTCATTCAGTTAAATTACTTCCTGGATAAGTGTAGATACTTCTGCCACTTTTCCAGGGCCTAGTTCGTTGATAAAAGTAACAGTAACAATGTTATAGAATTTCTAGACTTGAGATCTGAACAGGTTTCTCTACTCCTTGATGGGGCGACTGTATAAGCGGAGATGTGTAAGCAGTTAGGCGTGATGCTCAAGCTGTGATTCTATTCAAGGAAAAAAAAATACGAGTAACAAAGTTGTTATCTGCAAGTTATTTCTTACTGATTTAGTGATAATAATTAAAATAAAACTTTATTCATGTGATGTTCACCTATTTTGTTATCTTTTTGTGAACAATAAAGTAATTTTTAATTTCCTAATAATAACAACAACGTTTTATATGCATGTATATATATATATATATATATATATATATATATATATATATATATATACCACATGGCCAAAGCAATGGTCAATGACCCTTTTCCTACCCTGTGGGTAATGGTTAAGCCGGTTGTCATGTAATGCCACTATAGCATTCAAAGAAGGATTCATTGAATCATCAATTTGGTATATATCTATATGTAAAATTCGCTTCGTGGATTTGTTGTAAGACTTGCGCAAGTTGTGTTTCCTTGATCTACTCGCTGATTGCAGAAATACAAATGTTATAAAGCTTAGATGTTTCCATAGAAGACAATGAGAAGAAGTCCTCAATATCAGCTATAAAATTAAATGTTCTCTTTTCAGAACTTGTGCTGTATAGGGCAGACGATGTAAAGGTCACCTGTTTCTGTGGCGTACAGTTAATTAGGGTGTCATGTGGTCAGCACAACGACCGACCATCTTTACTTTTACCTAACTAATGTCAGATACCCATTAGAGCTGGGTGGACTCTGAGGCGCTCTACGATGACCGGTCATCCCATGTCAGTTTATCCTAATTGAAATATTTTTCCTTTGTCATTGTGTAATTGTGCTGTTAAGACTTTGCCTGCCATCATTTCATCTAATATTCCGAATATTTTTAAAAATATTTTTGACATTTTATTTTAGTGTTTATAGTGTCCCCCTACTCTCTTCATACTTGTTGAGAATATATTTCAATAAGAAGACATATTGCAATGCGCATTTTGTATTGAGTTGTTTCTGTTTGTTGTAGTGATGTCAATATTATTTTGCGCATATTTGCTTGATGTAATGATTAAAGTAAAGGCAAAGTGATGCGGAAGTAGGGGTACTGGTTTGAGAGATAGAAGAACGGTTTGAATAATAATGATCATGCCGCACTGCGCTCATAATTTATCATCAAAGTCCAAGGTGTGGTGGAAGTAGTGAAAATCTTTTGAGATTAGAACGATTAGAATACTTATGATCTTGCCACTGATAACTTATATCCTAAAGGCCATCTTTCACTTTATTTGTCAATCGTTCTTTCTTAAAAATTAACGTGCCATTTCGAACCCTGATATAACGTTTTATTTATTTTAATAAACGCTGACTTCAAGAAATACGCAACACTGGTCAAGAAATTACAAATGATGTACAGCAATCCGAATCAAAGAATAGTCTTCTGACCACTTCTGTACCTACCATCAACAGCCCATCTTATTCACTGGCGGATCCAGGGGGGGGGACGGTAGGGGCGATCGCCCCCCCCACTCGGCCGACCCCCCCCCAAAAGGGGGGGGGGGCGGACGAATTTTAGTATAGAATTCACACTATTGGTATATGAATTTGTTACTTATGTGAATAATATATACTTATTATTTTATATTTCTACATATTTTTAGATGATTTCGCCCCCCCCCTCTAGTATGTTGTCCGATATGGTGGGGTCGGGAGGGGGCGGTGGCAACAATTTCGCCCCCCCCAAGCTTTCGAGTGGGGGGGGCGGTCAAATTTCAGATGGGGGGGCGGACGAATTTTAGTTTACAATTCACACAATTGATATACGAACTTATTACTTGTGTGTATAATATATACTGATTATTTATATTTCGCCCCCCCCCCTCTAGTATGTTGGCCGATATGGTGGGGTCGGGAGGGGGCGATGACATCAATTCCACCCCCCCCCCCGTAAGCTTTCGAGTGGGGGGCGGTCCAATTTCCTGTGGGGGACGGACTAATTTTAATTTACAATTCACACAATTGGTATACGAACTTATTACTTGTGTTAATAATATATACTAATTATTTATATTTCTACATATTCTTAGATTATTTCACTCCCCCCCCCCTTTTAGTATGATGGCCGATATGGTGAGGTCGGGAAGTTTGTAAAAAAGGCTTTATCCTCGGGGCTTTGCCCCGAAATCTACTGATATATAATTAGCTTTAGACGTCAGGATAATGCCTTTCTGCACTGACAAATGCAAAAAACGCTTTTGGCGTCGGGGCTTCGCCCCGAAATCTACTGATGGATAATGAGCTGTAGATGTCAGG
>JADKLZ010062566.1:0-11560 GCA_021533235.1 Biomphalaria straminea | reverse complement strand
CGCATTATCATATGTTTGGCTTTCTCAATTTGATTCCAACTCGCGTGCTCAAGCCTCTTTAAGCCAACACACTAGAAACAAAGTATAAAGGGGACTCATTCATCTAATAAAACTACATCTATTAAGTACGATTTTTTCCCTTGTTCAATACCAAACAAAGTAATTAGTTAACAGTTAATTAAAAATTTTTTGTTGTTTTTTAATTAATTCCTGTTTGGTCAGAAATAGTTGCGGAAAGTTTCCACTTGATCCGAGATTGGGTGTGGGAGAAATAACGTGTACAAACTTATCAAACAAAGTGAGTTGATATAAGCTTTATATGAACACGAGACAGACGTCACATATACAACTAGCTATGTATTTCAAATGTGTTCTATTTCAACTTCGGATCCGCCAGTGTTCTGGACTAAGATTTTTTCAACAATAGCTTCAACTTCAAGATGGTAAATTAATATAAATTTTCACAGCTGCAGCCCCGGGTGTCGTATTTTGGGTCGAATCAACTAGAGTAGTGCCCCGTAAAGTTCGATCCCTGGGTCATATCCGGTCTGTGTTGCTATGAGACGCTCAGGGCGAGAATAACTGTGTATTACTGCACTTCAGTTACCCAATCTAGTTTTTAAGTGCCTTTTGGTGTAGAGGCAGAACGTAGGAAAATGTTATGTTTGGGTTGATGATGAGATTAAAATCGTCCTAAAAGAATTGGTCTTACCAGGGAACTCAGGAGAACATTAAGTGACTTACATCATGACTTAATCCTTTTTTCTTTCTTCTTCTTTCTCTTTCTCAATTGTTATGTTGGAGTCTCTAGAAGACTAGACCAATATATCAGATGAACTGCGCAGTGGTTTCCAAATCTTGCATCTCGCCATATAGTTTTCTTTCTATGGGGGTGTTTACTGTTTAGGGCCCATAGTCGTGTTCTGGACTCTTGGTCAAGAATGCAGCTTTGAAGGAGATGGTCAGCATTCTCTGGTGATCAGGAAACATGATAAAGATCAAGATGCCTGTTTTTAGTCGCTGAAAGAACTCTTTATGTTGTGTCTGTTATATTTATGTGTATGTTTCTGTTGTGTTGTCTGTATATATCAAAAGAGTTCTTGTTATCACAACAAATTTCCATGACGATCAAAAAAGCAGTCTTAGTCTTAGCTAGTTCCACATTTTAGCTTCTGTCTCATTCTGTTTTGTGTCATTTTCTGACTCCCAGGGGAGTATGGGGCCATTACAATGCTTAGTTATCCGGACTCTTCTGGACTATTTCCATCACTTGGACCCATGTCCATCCTCTCGTCTTTGCTTCTTGTTCCACTGATCTCTATGTATGTCTGTAAAATGTTTGACATTTTTAGGATATTCTTACCAAGCTGAAAATAATCTACATCCCATTCCAAACCTTCCACCGGACGCCGGGGTGGGGTGGCACCGGACGGGACCATCGAGACAATCCCAGCCTTTCTCTTCCAATTTACCTTGCAGTTTGTTTTGCAATATTTTCTTTGACGTAAAGTAGGTTTTGGACATAAAAACATTATATCGTGACCCTAGACTTATATATATATATACTATATCTCGATTGGACATGGAGATTTGTTAACACTACAAAAAATGTGAAAAGTTTTTAGAAAGTTGGAACAAGGCGTTGTTTTGTAAAGTAGTTATCTTATTTTATCTTATACAATACAGACGTTACTTCAAAAAAAGAAGATGATTACGTCCTACGCGTCATGCATTCAGTCATGCATATTAACCAATGACTTAAATTCTGCCAAGTCACTGGTGCCTGGCTAGCTCATGCAATCCATTCCTTGCTCTAATAGCGCTAGGGTAGAAGGAGCTTTTGTAGAAATTTGTCCTAGCATATGGTACGAGGAATGTGCCTTTTTCTTTGTGTCTTTCTGAGTATTTTATTAAATTTTGTTTTTGAATTTGAAGATTATGGTTCAGTGTTTTATGTATAAGTACGGTTTCTTTTCAACCCTAATCTATATATATATATATATATATAATAGGCTTGTCTTCGAGTCCGAAGATTAGTGAGGAATACAGTGTTTCCCGTGGCTGTGCAGTCCCAGCTGTGACCTACATATTTTGCAAACATCCAGGGCAAGCAAAACCATTGTCCGCAGGTGGTCGGTTTAGATTTTCTTTTCGTCGTCTGCGTTTGTCCTCGGCGGCAGATTTTCTTTTGGTCTCAAATGTGTATCCCGCGGCCTTTGTGAGTGACCTCCAGCTGTCTCGTTCCGACGCCGCATGCAGCCAGGTGCTCTCTTCTATGTCAGCCAAGGAAAGTTGACGCCTAAGCTGGTCTTTGAAGCGTTTCCGTGGGGCGCCTCTGTTACGTCGACCACCTTTTAGCTCACCAAAAAAGACTGCCTTTGGCATACGTTCGTCTCCCATACGGGATACGTGCCCTGCCCAGCGTAGCTGTCGGATCATAAGAAGTCCCTCTATACTGTCTATACCGGCGTTCGCAAGGACATCGCTGTTTATTGACATTTATTTTGGTAGGTAGGCGAAGCGATTTGTTCTTCCAAACTCTCGCCTGTAGGCGTCCAAAAGCGTTACTGGCCCTGGCCAGACGGTTATCAACTTCCCTTGAAAGTGAGGCGTTATTTGACACTATACTACCAAGATATGTGAAGTGGTCTACCACGTTAAGGGGCTGTCCGTTTACTGTGATCCTTGGTGCTGAGTATGTTTCATTGGGTGACTTCTGGAACATGACTTCTGTTTTCCCGAGGTTTATAGATAGGCCGAAAGAGGTGGCAGCGTAGGCAAATTCGTTTACCGCGTTCTGGAGGTCATTTTCATTGTGAGCTGGTAGGGCGCAATCATCGGCATAGAGAAGCTCCGTTATGACCATCTCCTTTGTTTTTGTGTGGGATAGTAGACGTCGGAGATTAAACACGTTGCCGTCACAACGAAACCGGATGTAGATGCCTTCATGCAATCGCTGCCTCATTTGACCCAGCATTACGCCAAAGAAGATAGCGAATTTTTAATTTTTAGATCTAGATCTAGTAATTGAACATCCAAAATAAGAGTACTCTCGTATCATAATTATTATTTTGCAATTTTTAAATACATAATCTAGAGAGATCTAGGCATAGACACAAATAAATATAGACTGGAAAAGGAAGTAACTTCATGTAACTTGAAAACATGTATATCATAGACATATATATATAGACTGGAAACAGGATCTTATTTTCATTTAGGAAGAGTCAAATATGTTTTATGTCCACATCTACGTTAGAAAAAAATGATGGCAAATGAGCTATAAATTCTATGACGCAAATTTCAGTCTATATATAACTATGATCTTTAGTTTTGAAAAGTACAAAACTTCATTATTCCTAATATTAGCCTTTATAGGCTACGCATGCACCTATGCGCACCATATCAACAATTTCATATTGAAAGACATAGGAAAATATATATAACTAAATCTATGCTTGCCCAAATTTTTCCAATAATAATTTGTTCTTCATCGGCCAGTCTATATATATATATATATGTCTATGATGTATATCTATTGAATTCGGATTTCCGAATTTTGAAAAATTTAAAAATTGCATGATCTTCAGTCTTAGAGATTAAACCAAATTTATAGATATAAAATAAAGTACACACAATTGCAATTCACAAATCTTCGTTTCATAAAACTCTCTTATTGGCAAGTCTATAATTATTTATGGCCATGGATCTAGGTAATCAATCTATTTAAATGTACATGATGATTAAAATCAACATGAATTAGATTCTATTTCGATCGAGCATTTTTGAAACTTTATCTCAATTGTAAAAAAAAAAAAAGGAAATGGCTTTGTTTCATATATTTGCGTGAATATCTGAGAAATGATTTTGCATTATTTCTAAACTTTGAAAACTAAAGATCATTGCTTTTCTAAGACATAAAAGATTTATTGGAGCTTGAAAAAGAGTTTATTTACATACAAATCAAAATATATGCATGTATATAGGTCTGTGAATCGATCAATCGCTTATAAGAATTAATTTCCGGTTTCCAGTCTAGCATAATATATAAGTCTATGATCTTGAGTCCAGGGCCGGTCTTAAGCCACTGCAACCTATGCGGCCGCAGTGGGCCCCGCGCTTTCATAGGCCCCGCGCTAAGAATATGTCTAATTGCATGATGATGCAAAATATACGAAAAAGTCGTTGAAATTATTATTAAAATCTCCAGAAAACTAGACAAACTTGTTATATGGAAAACATCAATCTTACGCGAAAAAAAAAGCATTGTCAGCTTTCAAATTAAAATAAAAATATAATAATAGGGCGAATTGAAACCGAAACCGAAAGTTCCAATACTTTATTTACATTTATAGTCACTGGCATATAAAAGTAGATCAAAATCTATCTCGATCTCATAAAGCAATGAAAAGCGATTTTTTTTTTTTGAATTTTTATTAGATCTAGAGACCCACATCTAGAATTAGAATAAAAATGTTACGTAGGTCTTGATCTAAATATAGACAGATTTGATATAAAATATCAGGCACTATTAGACTATACTAGAACGATGGAGGTCTACTAGATCGAGATGATATTTAGCAGGTTTTTTGGTGAAAGATGTAATAGAAAATGACCAAAAAGGTCAAGGGATGTTGGTAGAAGAGAAAGCCAATGAGGCTTCAGCTAAGAACTTACATACGTTTTTAAAACGATCAAAACCCGAAAATGAGAACATAATCACTTGTAGTGAGACAGCTGAAACAGTTTCTATGAAGAATACGAAAACTGCAGTGGTTAATGTCATAAGAAAAGAAGACAATAATGTAACAACTGATCAACATGTAGTTATAGATAATGAGCTAAATGTCGATTTATTGAGAAATATGGGTGAGCCTGCCATGTGGGTAGAATAAAATGGAAAGATCTTGTATTTACTATCTATTTCAAAAAGGTCCACCTGAGAATACTTTGGAAAATTTTCCGAAAAAAATTTGGTAGACATTTCTCTAAAGTGCATTGCAAACCAAACCTGGACTTGTACAACAACTTACAGGATAGATTGCTTCACCAGAATTGTGAACACTACAACTTAATCCTTGCAGCCGAGACTTGAACAGCTGAAATCAAGCCACAATCTATTTGGGTTTCTTGACAGCTTCAAGGGCCTTCAGCTTAATGACATCCGAAAGTTTGGCGGGAGCCTCGAGAAAGCATTGACGTCATCAACAGACCATCAGTCAGCAGATATATGTGGGCGAGAATTAGCAGATGAAATGGAATCTTTAAGGCATATTCTACAAAATACCACCCAAAAGCCTGATAGAAATTTTAGCTTATCTGTTCAGTAATGAAAGGTACACTGCTTTCCCATTTTAATTTGTTGCACTCAGAATTTTTTAAACAATACCCGTAACTGTGGCATCTGGGGAAAGAAGCTTCTCGCGCCTCAAACTAATCAAGAATTACTTACACGAAGCGAGATTGAACAATTTAGCAATTCTTGCTATTCAGCGTGATCTATGTAAGAAACAGAATTTTGATGACCTACTGTATGAGTTCGCTACACACAAGGCTCATAAAGTAAATTTGATCGTGTTTTTGTAATTAGTTAAGAATGTATAAAATGCAAAGACGAATTTATTTTTAATACAAAATCTTAATTTTCATGTAGGCCTATTATCCTTATCCCTACCCATAATAGGCCCCGCGCAATCCGTTTCGCATAGGGCCCCGCTATCGCTAGGACCGGCCCTGATCTTGACCTTCTGAAACCATCGTTAAAAATTGTGTTTTAAAAATTAGGGTCAGACCGTTGTCTGCTAAAGTAGTTTTCTTTTTTTTTTTAAATCATCGTAGGAGAACTGTAAAAAAAAAAAGAAAGTCGTCCCGACCGGATATTGTTAAATGGAAGCAAAAAGTTGATTTTTTGGTAAACAAGGATAAGATAATGGTAATTGAGTGAAAGTAGACAGTATATTTAGTAGACACAGAAATATAGGTCAGTGAGCAAAGCTTTATCGAGCGTGTTTCGACACAAACCACATACATCGGTAGACAAAGGGCAGATCACAACGTACATAATTATTCGATAAACATTTAAACCTTCAATATAAGTAGCTATGATAGTATCATTTAACAATTTAATTATACATCGGGGGAATGCAAATTTCTTCTTATGAATTCAATGATGTACTTAGGAAAGCTAGAGTTATCTGGGTATTAATTACATGTAGTTATAAGTGTAAACTACAATAGTTACGAAACATATATTTCAGTAACAGTCAGTAACAGATAGACATCAACTAGTATAATAGTATTAATAGAATATAAACAACATAGGATTATGCTTACAAAAGAATTTTATAGTATTGAGACTCTGTTTTGACTGAACCAAATTTCTTTCATTATTCTAAGTTTTTTAAATCCATAGTCTAGTTTTAACAATAGCATACCGAAAAGAGATTTATATTATTTTTTGTTTTAGACAAACTATGTCTAGTTTGAATGTATCGTTTAATGCAACTTCTAATTCTCACTTCTCAATCTCGACAACTTCTCTCTATGATCTCTTGTTAATCATATTCAACAGCATTAATCTTTTTGCATGCGCACAAGTAGTGGGTGTCTTCGGTATCGTTGCTAATATTTTGAATATTCGATTATTTCGTCAACAAGGCTATCAAGATGGCGTCAACATCACGCTCACAGCTTTAGCCCTAAGTGATATCGGAGCTCTGGCCAACATGCTGGTATACATCACGATGCTCAATCCGCTCATTGACGAAAACAGAGTCATCGTTTCAAAACTTGCTATCGGCTACGTCTCCTTTTTCTTGCACGAGTATTTTATCAAAGTTGGCAGCGTCATTATCACGTTTGCTTCTGTCGAGAGATGTCTCTGTGTTACACTCCCTCTAAAAGTCAAGAGAATGATCACCGCGAAACTCGCCGTTGCTGTCAATGGAGTTATTTTTATAGTTATGAGCTTATATTTATTCGTTCATTTTCACATTATGTTTTTAAGCTGGGATTTACTGCCTGAGACAAATCAGACTGTACTGAGGTTTCATTACAAGAGCATTCGAGCTATATATCTACCCACGGCTTACTACGCTACAGACATATTCCTACCTTATTGTACATTTCTGGTGTTAATTTCCTCCTCCGCAATCATCTTCGTAAAGCTAAAGTCAAAGTCCAAGTGGAGGCAGTCCAACTCTAGCTCGGGAGATAAACTGGCCACTCTGACGTACAAGGAAAGAAAGACAGCCAAACTCTTTATGCTGGTCTCAGTCACCTGCGTGGTTCTTCTACTTCCGTATTACCTGATGTTTACCTGTACAGCGTTCATGAGAGAGCTGGCCTTTGATGGGGCTCAGAGTGCCATCGGTTTTCTAGTGAGCTCCTTTACAACTCTGTTGGAAACCATAAACTGCAGTATCACAATATTTATTTATTATAACATGAGCTCTAAGTTCAGGGCCGAGTTTCGGAAGATGTTTGGCCAGTGGAACAAATTGAAGGTCAGAAAAAAAAACAGGCAGCTAAGAAATATGGACTTCTAGGACTATTTGACTTCCTCAGCTGATAAAAAACAACATTAGCGTATAAGTCATGTGCATAGCAACTTTTTACTAATGCAATTTTTAGATAATTATTGTTCAAATTGGATACTAGATGTTTCATATATGTATCTCAGACCTTGCTATCAATGGGTCACAACATGTAAAGTTTATACTAACACTATAAAAAATGGTTCAGTAACATAAATAAGAAGATAAATAGATTTAGAGACATGATCGGCTCAACAAAATGTAACTAAAGAAAAAGTAAATGAAAAGAGAAGGTAAAAAATATCAAAGACACTATATTGAGAGACTAACTAAATAATAAAAAGTACTGGGCACTACAAACAAAAGAATCTAGATACTTAGAGTTATCCATACTTGCAAAACTTCCATGTAGGTTGACACTTTATTCCTTTGTATTCCATTGAGCTAAAAGTGGTTGGATTTGTTCATATCAGTACTGCTTAAAATACGGCCCGCGAGTCAGATCCGACCGTGGGTCAGATCAGGCCAGCAACTTTTTTCCATCCAGCTTTCCGAAATGTTCGCAAAAAGTGCAGAAAATTCTCTCCCCATTCTATTTTTTTTTCCAAACAGATAAAAAAAGGTTGAAAAATATAAATTTACCTAGTCAGTTTTTGTTTCTTCTTGTGATGAGGTTTATAGCGGCACTGTATCCACGTTCTAATTAAGAAAACACGAAAGAATTCAACAACTTTTTAAGTTTCTATATCTATATAATAACCCATCATGCAAGATGTGTAAAATAGGGATTTGTTTTGTACTTCAAATTTTCGATACCCTTGTTCAAATATTGGTTTAAGTTCCTCATCAATAAGCTGCTCCTGTTTTCGTATGACTTCATTGGTGTCTGGGATCTGACCTTGTCCACGCGCAAAAGGGTCAGTTAAATTAAGTTGGCAGCTAAGCTGGTCCTTTTTATTTAGGTTTGAGTATCCATGTTCAAAATGTCTTCAAATCATTGGTTTAGATCTATGTGAAGTGCAATAAAGTCTTCACAGAAATCAAGCAAATCTTCATCTCTGCAGTCTCAAAAGATTTGGAGACTGAGAACATTTCCCTCTAACCAAATTTTGTTTGAGAGGAAAGTTATTCTTGATTAAATGTAATTCACAACATTATCAGTTTAAAAAATGTTTCATTAAATTGGTCAAATAAATAAACAATGCCAAATTTTGTTTATATTTTCATTAAATTATGTTATATATTATTGTCTTTGCTTTCTATGTATTTCAACATTGTATCAATGAGAACATACAATCGACTGAAACATGCACATAACAAACGTATATCTAAAATGTTTGTAAAATGTTTTACATGTTTCGGATGTTCCTTCAGAGTTGAAGATAGTTACTTCCTAGTCCAAACCTCCCGCAGCACGACGGGGGATGGGAGCGGGCAGGGTTTGAGCCCGGGACCATCGATAAATCGAAACGACAGTCCAGCGTGCAAACCGCTCGACCAGGCAGCCATCCATATCTGTGGGAATAAGGTGATAGGTTTATAACCTGGTGCTACGAGATGTGAATCTCTCCAATGGAAAGTAATCGTGAAGATCGAACGAGATTTAGGCGATTTCGGGCTCTATTTTAGAGATGGTACCGTAACATTTCAATATTTGTTTATTAATGAAATGGGAGCGTCGTAGAAACTAAAAATAGGCTCTACACGTGGAAACTACGACTAAAATGGGACAGCCATAGACATAAATAAATATAGACTGGAAAAAGGAAATAACTTCATGCAACTTGAAATCATGTATATCTATTGTATTCGGATTTCCGAATTATGAAAAATTAAAAAATTGCATGATCTTCAGTCTTAGAGATTAATCAAAACTCATAGACATAAATAAAGTACACACAATTGCAATTTACAAAATTTTCGTTTCATAAAATAGTCTTATTGGCCAGTCTATATTTATTTATGTCTATGGGGACAGCTCTTTGTCTGTTTTTAAAGAACGTAGCTTTAAACAGAATTATGAAATCAAAAAACATAAACAAATATTGCGGCATTGTTAGTTTGAGCCACCAAGAAAAGATGACTAAGAAACGCAAAGAGTTTAGAGGAATGACGAAAATAGTTACCAAGAAGTATCAAGTAGAAGAGTCGGTGGTAAGGACATGGTGCAGAGTTGGTCATATTTTAAGAAGTGAAATTGAGCTTATTTTTCGACATGCAGGGAATACTTTAGAGAGGGTTACTATCAGTAATGGAAGAAATGTGTCATGAAATTAAAAAATGCATTTAAAGCTATCACACTTTTTACAAGACAATTAGAAAAAAAATCTCAATTTAAAACTAAGAGAAAAGGCAGCAAAGCTGCAAATGTTTACCCTTAGTGCGACAATATCTGATAGCGCTTAACTTTTGCTACTTAATCGCAGTACGAAACGCATTTTTTTTAATCACAGAAACAAAGATCTGCTATAACTATAAGGAACACGCATTGGGACCACTACTGGCCAAGACCTATTTAAAGAAGTTTCAGACATTTTGGAGAAGAGGCTTCTTTCTTGTGGGAGATTTCAGTGGGAGGGACTACTGATACCGCCAGAAGTATGTCTGGATGGCATAGCGAACTGGTGGCAAATCAATCTATGTGGCAAGAAGTAGATCAGGCTTTCTAAACGAAATTGTAACTCTTCATTTAGCCGGGGAAAGGGTTGAAACCAATGTGACGTAATCGCCCCCACAGATAAGCATCTGGATTTAGTGCTTTAATTTGGTGCAGTGGGATCTTTAGAAGTTGGTTTTGTATAAACTTCCAACATCCGGTGAATTAGTGTAAATATAGTCACGTGGGAGGCGGAGGAGGCTGAGAGGTAAAGCGCTTGGCTCCGAGGGGTCCCAGGTTTGAATCCTGGTGAAGACTGAGATTTTTTATTTCAACATCTTAAGGTCACCTTTGAGTCCACCATGCTCTAATGGGTAACTGACGTTAGTAGAGGCGGTTTTGTCATTGTGATGGTTACGTGAGACCCTCGTTAACCATAGACCAAAGAAATAGATGACCTTAATATCATCTGCCATATAAATCGTAAGTTTTGAAAGGGAAACTTTTTTTATTATTATTATATCCATGGATTTCTAATAAAAGTGCTTTTTTAATTGTTTTGTTTTTGCACCTTTTCTGTTATGTGGCCCGCGACACGAGTGTTGGAAATTAAAGCGGCCCGCCGGCCGAATAAGTTTTCACAACGCTGTTTTATGTTTGAATT
Source organism: Biomphalaria straminea (assembly GCA_021533235.1). NCBI lineage: Eukaryota > Metazoa > Mollusca > Gastropoda > Planorbidae > Biomphalaria > Biomphalaria straminea. The sequence continues at coordinate 765 of JADKLZ010062566.1, read as the reverse complement.
AAATTATTACATGTACCTAATTTTGCTGTTAGCTAATTTCATAGACGTTCACCAGGAATGTTGTCAACTCCGGCCGATTTTCCCTTTTGCAGGGCTTTACTGCTGCTGCTACTTCCGAGCGAAGAATCGGATAGTCGTCCCTGTTGGAAACTGCCGGGACATTTAGTATGTCTGTATCTCCTGAGATTTCGAAGTTATACAGTTCTGAGCAGTATTCCGTCCATCTTTTTAACACATCTTTTTCCTCAGTTAAGCATCTATTGTTTTTGTCTAGTATCGTGTTGGTTCTTCCATGCTTTGAGGTAGTGAGTTCTTCAATAGTTGGTACGCTTTTAGCTAGTTTCAGAACATAGAACCGAACCCGAACTTTAAACCATATCGAACTGAACCGGACACGAACTATATTGGTCATCGAATCAAATTGAGCCCCGAAATTAAATACGACCGAATCGAACGCAAACTTTAAAAGTTGGGTTCAATTCCCATCTCTACTCTAAACATTAAATTATATGTTACATAGGCTAGGATTGAAAAAATACTTTAGTTTTTTTAACTACCTTACAACATAACGCTTTGTTTCAACTATTTTAAAAAAAATACATTTTTTGTAGTGTGAAAAGATCTCTATGCCCAGTCTATATATTTTCAGCTCTATGATCTAGATCTACTAATTGAATATCGAAAAAGATTACAAAGAGAGTTTGTGTGATACACAAACTCAGAGGCGGCCCCCGTCTGAGTCGGATCCCTGTCAGATCCGCCTAT
>JADKLZ010062554.1:118489-129355 GCA_021533235.1 Biomphalaria straminea | reverse complement strand
TGTAATGATGGTTGAGTTGAATTCATTGGTCAGATGTAATGATGGTTAAGTTGAATTCATTATTGATGGATGAAGTCGTGACGTGAAAATGAAAAACAAAAAAAAGGGGGGGGGGGGTCACTTCATAAAGTGGTCCATAGCCATAAGCAAAGTCACTGGGACGCAGCAGTTTTCAAGAAGTAACTGTTTCTCTTTCTTTTGTTTTCATTTCACTAGATTTACATTGACATGGCCATGTTTTACTAGATTTACATTTGCAAAGGATTGTTTTACTAGATTTACATTTGCAAAGGCATGTTTCACTAGATTTACATTGACATGACCATGTTTTTCTAGATTTACATTTGCAAAGGCATGTTTTACTAGATTTATATTTGCAAAGACATGTTTCACTAGATTTACATTGACATGGCCATGTTTTACTAGATTTACATTTGCAAAGACACGTTTCACTAGATTTACATTTGCAAAGGCATGTTTCATTAGATTTACATTCGCAAAGGCATGTTTCACTAGATTTACATTTACAATTACACGTTTCACTAGATTTACATTTGCAAAGGCATGTTTCACTGGATCTTTATTTACGAGGGCATATTTGACTAGATTTACATTTACAACAAAACACTTTTGAGGCCTCTATTATACTTACAATTGCTGCACTTATGAGGCTAGGGTGAGCACTTTGCCAAAATCTGACATTCATTGATAACACAAATATATAGCTATAATTAAAACGTATTATGTATTCACAAGATGCACACCCAAAAATAAATAAGTAATTTAATCACTGATAAGCCATTGAAAACCACACCAATTTGTTTGTCCAACCCAGGGGTCTCAAACTCATATCAGCATGTGGGCCGCAGTGGAAAGTAACAACCAGTCAGCGGGCCGCAAGACGAAAAGAGAATGCTTTTTCATTAAATTTTACAAACACTACTGTCACTGCAGTTAAATGTTAAAATAAAGTTTTTAAAATTATTAATTACATTAGTTTAGTTTATTACAAGCACATGCAGTTTAGTTTACTAAAATAAGTTGATCGTGGTCTCTTTCACTAATAAAAAAGGAGAAACTGTAGTTTAAAAAAACAAAAAAAAAAACTATAATTACTAGGCCTACTGCAGATGGCTCGTCCCTCATGTTTCTGTCCACTCAGCTGTGAGCGTTTGGCAGATACAGACCATCGACGTTAGGCTTGAAGTCGCGTGAAGTGGCAAGCCGCAAGGTTGCTTTCAGATGCTCATTAGTCAGTCTTGATCGTAATGCTGTTTTGTTGATCTTCATTCTAAAGAAAACTGTTCGCAAACGTACGTACTCCCAAACATCGCTAGAATTTTAGCAGCTGCGCAGAATAAGTTTGGAAACATCTCTTTGGGAAGAAACTGGTAGAAACCTGGAACGCCAACATCAGCGTATTTTTGCTTCAGTGTCACAGTGCAGGTCCAATAGTTCCATCTGGACTTCCTCTGGAAAGTTTTTCATGTCAGCTGCCTGCGAACGGAGTGGCAACAAGGAAAAACTGTGGTTCGAGAGAAGTGAATTGCTGAAAGCGGTGTTCAAAATCTGTTACTAGACTGGAGAGGATGTCTACTAGTCTTTCAGGCGCTGTGGTTCAACCGTCATGCTCTGTAGAAAAGAGAAATGATCCAGGTTTCCATCTGCCAGCTGAGTGGCCCACAGCTTGCATCTGATTTGATGCGGTCAGACATCACGGTAATCAGCTGCTTTGTGCCCTGTGGTTGTGAATTTAGTGCATTGAGATGTTGCGTGAGTAAGAAAAGCAATATCCGACAAAAACATTGGGTCACTGAGCTGAAGTGTGTCTCTGTCTTTCATTGCCATGAATAATGATATTTCCCGTCTCAGTTCAAAAAATCTCTGCAGAACTTTTCCACGACTCAACTATCTGACTTCCAAATGATACAGCAACTCTCCGTATTCCGTTTCCAAAATCAGCTACAAATGACACAAACTGTCTGTGGTTGAGACCCCGTGCACGTTTAAAGTTTATCGTCTTCATAACATCCATTAAGTTCTTCATTTGTAGACTTAAGCCAGAGAGTGCTTTTTGGTGAAGAAAAAGTGTATGTCTGCAAAAGGTCCCGCAAGCTGAGCTGATTCTGTTTCTCTACCATTAATCCAATTACACCAACCTTCTCTGGACTCATTGCTGGTGCATCGTCCGTAGCCAATGAAACAGGTTTTTCCCACGGTAGCCCACACCTGTCAACACAAGCTTCCGGTTCTTGAATGTCGCACACGTTGTGCAGTTGTAAATTATTTCACGGCTTTTATGTGGTCATTGTAAATTTTATCTAATTTTTTGAATTCGCAAACATGGTCGCGGGCCGCACAAAATAGCTTCGCGGGCCACATGCGGCCCGCGGGCCGCGTGTTTGAGACCCCTGGTCTAACCATATGGACTTGTTCATGTTCAACAAGCTTGAATAATTTCTGAACATTGTTAACGCTATTAGTTATGAAAAGATGGCACTTATGGTTTTGTTTTTGAGTGTTTTAGACAATGTTATCTTATACTGAATAAAAAAAAGAATCCACTCAACAATATAACAAAAACTTTTGGCTCCGGTGAAGCACAGATCGTGGAACTTTTAAATATGACATAATTAATTACGTCCCCCGATGAGGTGGAGATAGTAGCCATTCAGTTAGAACGACTTTGCCCTCAGTTGGTCACTTTGTTTTGTTGTCCTGTGTTTTGTATATCAGATATTCATGTAACTATAAAAAATACTGATTTAAAAAAATAGATACGTTTGAACACAAAGACACATAGAAAAAATATTTTATTCATTTTAAGGTCATGATAAAGAACCATATATAATGTGACAAAAACAGTACGCGCCAAAACGTCCTGCGCCAAATCGTCTGAGCCAAAAATTACGGTAGCGCCAAAACGTCATGGTTCGAATAAGTCATCTTAACTTCGCTAGAAAAAGAGTTCGCTCACCGAGTTGAAATGAGAAATCTGATTGAAAAGACTTGACTGATCAGCCAGACACTAGAGATGTTATTAAAATCTTGTTTCAAATAAGGACAAGAAAGTTTGCTAGGAATTATGGGAATAGAAAGGTGAAAGCGAGGCTGCCCTTGAATCTAACGTCACAGATGTCACTTGACCAAATTGAATTTCAATATCAATTCTCTCTCTCTTTCTCTGCTCTCTCTCTCTCTCTGATCTCTCTCTCTTTCTGCTCTCTTTCTGCTCTCTCACTCTCTGCTCTCTCTCTCTCTCTGCTCTCTTTCTGCTCTCTCTCTCTCTCTGATCTCTCTCTGCTCTCTCTCTGCTCTCTTTCTGATCTCTCTCTCTGATCTCTCTCTCTCTATGCTCTCTCTATGCTCTCTCACTCTCTCTCTGCTCTCTTTCTGCTCTCTCTCTCTCTGCTCTCTTTGCTCTCTTTCTGCTCTCTCTCTCTGATCTCTCTCTCTCTCTGATATCTCTCTCTCTGCTCTCTTTCTGCTCTCTCTCTCTCTGCTCTCTCTCTCTCTGCTCTCTTTCTGCTCTCTCTCTCTCTCTGCTCTCTCTCTGCTCTCTCTCTCTCTCTGCTCTCTCTCTCTCTCTCTCACACACACACAAACTCTCTCGCTTTCTCTTTACTCACGCTTAATGCATGTGTTCATCTCTCTCTCTCTCTCTCCTTGTACTCTCTGTCAGTTTACGCCTCTCAATTCCCTTCCCTCTTTAAGAATAACTCTCGCACTGCCTCATCCTCTCTGTCCTCGTTTTACGCACACTATGTAAAGGTCTGTCTGTCTCTCTTGAGTCTTCAGTCTCTCCATGTCTGACTCTCTTGAGTCTTCTCTCTCTCTCTCTCTCTCTCTTAAACTCTCCATGTCTGTCTCTCCTGCGTCTTCAGTCTTTCCATGTCTGTCTCTCTTGAGTCTTCTCTCTCTCTCTCTCTTTCATACACTCTCCATGTCTGTCTCTCTTGCGTTTCTCTTTCCCCGCGTCTCTATATCTGTCTCTCTTGCGTCTTCTATATCTCTCTTTCCATCTCTCTTTGTCTGTCTCTCTTGTGTCTTCTCTATCTCTCTTTCTCTCTTTACGTGTCTCTATGTCTGTCTCTCTTGTGTCTTCTCTATCTCTCTTTCCATCTCTCTTTGTCTTTCTCTCTTGCGTCTTCTCTATCTCTTTCTCTCTTTACGTGTCTCTATGTCTGTCTCTCTTGCGTTATTTTTTTTCTCTATTTCCCTGTCTGTCTCTCTATCCCACCAATCATGACACCCCTCTAGGTGTCTCTCTCATTTCTCTCCAAGGTATCCCGCACTCATCCTTAGGCTCCCGCCAGCGTAACCCTCTCTCTCTCGTGTATACTGATAAATTGGCAGCTTCACTCAAGATAAAGTATTAAAAAAAAACATCATAAAACCTAAACACTATAAAACAATTTAACCAAAACAAAACAAAAACCCAGCAAAACCCAAACACTGTTTGACATTTAAACCACTACGAGCAGTTTCATACTTGAACTTTCTCGCCAAATATTCGATGCTCACTCTCGAGGTAGTATCGATCCCAGGAAATAATGATCACTTTTTCTTCTCTTTTGATATCTTTGAACGTCTGCTGGTGTAATCGAATCCAGAAAGTCTTTGTCGTGATTGATTGGCTTCAGCGTGTTACAATTAGAGGAACAAGATCACAAACAGCTGTATCTATCTCCTGTTGCTATGACAACCAATTTATTAGACTGTTGTTAAGATTTAAGCTGTGATATAAATAAACACAACAAAAAAAAAAATTAAGGCCATTTGGAAAATCAAAGGCAAGATACAGTGGCGTGATTGAGACAAGATTGGTCGCAACTGAGTCGCAGAAGACTGATATACTAATCTCATACTCATCTCTTCTTTCCGTTCTTAAAAAAAAAGAATTTAAGTAATTACTTTACTAGATCTATGTGTTTTCATATTCTATGGTGTTTTTTTTTATTCTATGGCGTTTTATTTCTTGTAGGCTAATACAATGCATTGATCTTAATTCGGAAAATTAACTTTGTAACTGCTAATGTTATAAAATCGTATTTATGACGTAAATATTTAATATGCTATGGCAAAAGTTTTATGTTAAAACAAGAAATTATGTATATTTATTTATATTTCGATTTATATATATATCGGTGTATATATATATATATATATGTAGAATGTAGAGTGTATATGCATATGCGTATAGAATCTATAGACAGATATGAGGTCGCGATGGTCGAGTGGTTAAGCACTTGGCTTCCGAAACAGGGGTCCTGGGTTCCAATCTAGGTAAAGACAGTTTTTTTTTTTTTTGTTTTTTTAATTCGGAACTTTTATAGCGTAGCTTAATAAACCCAAATCTAATGGGTAACTGATTAGTTGGGGAAAGTAAAGGCAGTTGGTCGTTGTGCTGGCCACATGACACCCTTCTTGTTAACTGTTGGCCAATGAAACAAGTCTCCGACTTCCTCTGAAAGAGTATGGTATTAAACACGTCTCCGACTTCCTCTCTATAATACCATAACAGGATATCTGTGTGACTGTATCTGTGGGTTTGTGTGTGTGTGTGTGACTATGTGTGGGTTTGTATGTGTGGGTTCGTGTGTGTGTTTGTGTGAGTAATAAAAGACCCTACGGTCGAAGTCATCAATATGGTCCTTCAGGCACTGGCGCTAATTAAATTGACACGGGAGCAATCGGATAAGGTCAAGGCTTTGTTGGTGCCAATGTCATGCGAAGGTCAGTGGAGCACCCTCCCAGTTGACATGCTCCTGTGCCAAGGCCAAGGCTGTTCTCTTGTATGATGTCAGCAGACGTGTCAAGCAAAGTGGAGGGGTACCCACGCCCCGATAGGGTGCCATTTCAAAAAGTGGAAGACACTAGGTTTGACATAAGTGAAATAAGAAGAAATAAAACTCATATTGTTCGTATTTTTTTTACAAAGCTTATATTAAGTCATTCATTCTGTCTGACTGGTAAAAGGTTTGTACACGGTATTTCTCCAGCACCCAATCTTGGATCAAGTTGAAATTTTGCACAACTATTTCTTTTACCTATTTCTTGAATCTGACTTAACAAAAAAAAATTAATTAATTAATGTTAATTAATTATTTTATTTGGTATCGAACAAGGGAAAGAAATAGTACTTAACTGATGTGGTGGTATAAGTTGAATTTATCCCCTTTATACTTTGTGTACAGCAATGATGCCCAACCTTATTCGGCCTGCGGTCCATTTTAATTTCCGGCACTGGTGTCGCGAGCCACATCAACGAATAGATTTTAAAAAAAAAGAAATAGAGAATAGATGATTTGTAATAGTTTTATTAGAAATCAAGGCTCTAGTGGGCCATCTTACACTCGTATGTAGCATGTGTTTGTCTACTCAATTAAATGCTTGTAAACATTGTAATCATATCACATGTAAGTCCGGAAACGGGCAATGTTTATGCAGAAAACACGGGGTAGTTTTCTGCATCGCTCAAAATGGATTGGCTGGATTGTAAGTCAGTTCCGTAATAGATCTGTATGGGCACTTCTCAGCGACAATAAAAACATTTGCAAATCTACTGCTCTGTCTTGTAGTAATTGAATGAGAATTTGCATCCATCTCGTCCACTCTTTTTGCAGTTGTCATGGTAAAAAGGAATTTCATTTTCTGTTTCCGCTGGCCGGATGGAACCAAGTCGCGGGCCGGATCTGGCCCGCGGGCCGTAGTTTGTGCATCCCTGGTGTAGAGAATTAGGTCATTTGAAACTAACAAAGGATTTTTTAAAACCTTCTATTTTCATAAGCACTTCGCTGACACAGTGGTTAGTGCATTAGCCTGAGCAGGCACGAGTTCTCAAGTTCGAATCCAAGTCGGAAAACATTTTTTTAAAAAGCATGTAAAAAAAAATATATCAATAACATTCCAAAGTCGTCGTCCTTCTAACGATCATATGTCCATCTTGTTTCTGTTTGCCCTCCCCCAACCCCTCTTTTTTTCTCACTTATCAACTCAGGAACTGTCTATGTTTCTATCCATCCATCCCAGTGGCGCTACAGCCCATGGAGGGCTCTGGCCTGCTTCAATGTCTAGGTTTCTGCTTTCTACAAATATGACCTGTTCACCTCGGCACACTTTGACCGTGGCCTAACTTGACATAATTAAATATCACTTCCGGGTTGCGATTTCCCAACACGTATTCTATATGGTTTTCTATGTTTGCATAACTCGTAAAATTTAACTAAGACAAATCACATAAGGACTATGTTTCTAAGACTATAGTCTTCATTATCACATGTTCCTTTATTCTGTTGTACCGTTAGGGCACCACATATGATCTGTCGATCGTCTTTCTCCATTTCTTTAGTGACAAGATTAACTCTCTTCTTTATACATGCCCTGTCATTACTTAATATTCTCCTATCGCTTCTATTGTCCGCTTCACTCTCTATGCCAGGTACTGTTCCTTGCAGGAAAGTCTTTGCGAACCCGTGGGATCTCATCAGTAGTCCGTTCAGTCTTAACGTGCGTTTGTTAATTGAGGTCAGGCCATTGTGATCCTGCGTCTGATTTTCACGCTTCCTATTCCTCTACACAGGGCCGGATTTAAGTACGTGGAAGCCTCGGGGCAGGATTTTTGTGGAGGCATCTACAATTTTTCAAAAACTTTAATAAAGATCCCTTATTCATTAATATATATATATATATATATATATATATATATATATATATATATATATATATAAGAGCATGCTATATTTTAGAAGAAAGAACTAAAGTGCATGTAAATGTAATCTCACATTCCTTTAAAAATATATTTAATACGCATATTTTAGTTTAGATAAGTGTATATTTTTGAGCTTCTGGAGGGTAAGGCATTTGGTAGACACACTGTCGTAAGTCCGAAGCTGTATTGACTAATTACTTATTAATCATATTTTTGCCAGCCGTAAAAATACGAAAAAAAAATGTTAGAAAAGAAAAAAAAAATTAAAATGAAGGAACGGATGGCATACTACAATAGGTTATACTCTTTTTTTTGTACAGGCCCTTTCTGAAGCTCCGCCTGAGGCCAGCCCTCCCTTAATCCGGCCCTGCCTATACAACTTTCTTTGTGTACGTCTAAATCACTATGAGTGTAGGCCTATCTCTTAAGTCTATATCAAGAGTTTATAGCAACAGATCCTTTATCACGTTTTGTATCGGAACAAGTTGTTACACTATCCAACTACTTACTGTGCTCTAGTTGATAGTCAAGTGTGTAACTCTATAGAGCTGTGTGCCATTAGTGGTGGCTCGAGAAAAGGGAGATAATAAATACAAATATGTTCAGGGTTCTTGGGAACGTTAAACTCAGATATTAATTGAATTTTTAATATATTTTTGTTATTTAGAGTAAAGTTTTATTTTTTTTTTTTTTTTTGAGCGGGAAAACAAGTAACCTTCACCTTGATGCAAATCTTGCTGCAGAAGTGAAGTACACATCATGAATGGCCGTGATCTAGGGCGATTTTTTTTTCTTACGTTGTTTTTCCGGTAGCTCTCTCTCTCTCTCTCTCTCTCTCTCTCTCTCTCTTCATCAAAATATATTTCTTGGTGGCCTAATCTTTACTCTCCCTCTCACTCTCCTTCAAAGTCTAGACCTATATTTCTATCACAATCTCTCTTTATTTTCTAGCCTCTTATTCTCTCTCTCTATCTTTCTCTCTTTTACACATCCTCTCTCTTTAGCTGTTTTTTTTCTCTTCCTCTTTTTACCACTCTCTTTGTAAATCTTTTTTTTTTCTTTTTAGCCCTCTTCTTTTTTTTTCTCTTTCTCTCTCTCTCTCTCTTATTTTCTCTAACTTTTCCTCTCTCTCTTTCCTTTGAAAACTCTTTCTATTCCTTTTTATCTTTATTTTTCTCTCTTTTATTTCTTTCTTTCTATACTCTCTCTCTCTCGTACTTCCCCCTCACTGCTTTTCTTTCTTTATCTTTCTTTCCTTCCTGATATTTCTTTTTCTTTCTTTCTATCTTTTTCTACCTCTGTTTCGTTCTTTCTTACCCTCAAAACTTTTGCTTTCTCCATCTATTCTTTCTTTGTCTCTCTTTCTTTCTTTCTTTCTTCCCCCCCCCCCCTCTCTCTCTCTCTCTTACTCTCTCGATGATTTCACTTACGTATCTTACTTAACAGATATGTATTTACATTTACAGTAGACTTGCTAGATAAAGAATGTCAAGCCATCTAGTCAGTTTGCTACAACAGTTAGAGATGAGTTTAAAAAGGGAGGGGTCTGGACATTTCTATTTAAAATGAAAACTTTTGGTGTCCAATGTTTTACCTCTGTAACAGATACCTTTACTTTTTTTAGCTTCACTCTAATGCTAACAGAGAAGACGGTGGGAAGACGTCGAATAAAGGAAGAGCCTGTCATTGGAAGAGAAGAGATTCTAGTCGAGGCAGAAGACAAAAGAGGGATGGAAGAGGATTTTGAACAGATCATAAGTAGTGCCCCAACGATTCAACAGACTAACAGTTGACTGTGAAGCACTTACTACAAGATCCCAGTTAAAGAAAATATTTGTTAAAGTATTATTTAAAAAAAAATTATATTATTTAGTGTGGCTCCATGGGGCCACATGACACTCTACATCCGCCCATGGTTCATTATGACTAGTCATCGTACGAAATTTTGATCACTCTCAATTGTCTCTCTCTCTCCTTCTCTCTGTATCGGTATTGCGCCTGCTTAGCGAGCAAAAAAAAAACCCCCCCCCGCTTGTAACGGACTGCGCGCGCCTTGCATCAGCAGACACACAAAGGAAACGACGTTTTTTTTTTTTCCGTTCCAGTAATGACGATATTTTTTTTTCTCTCTCAAGGTCGAGGTCAAAGGGTCATACCGTCTCTCCCCCCCCCCCTCTTTTCTTTCTCCTTCCTCAACCTTTATTCCACAATATCTCCTTTTGTTTTAATCATGAATGAGTGAAAGGAGGGGGTTATACAAGGGGGGGGGGTGATATTCCCCTCTTTAAGCTTCCAAACCCTCCCTAGTTTTCTGTAATAATTCAAATATGTATATATTTAGTTGTAATCCCCCCCCCCCAATTTTTTCCCCACTCCAAAAGTCTTTATACGCCCACGTCTTGTGTCGGAGTGGGAAGAGGTATGTTTTAAGGCGAGACAGAAAGGCCTAACTATGGCCTAGTGACGCCCCAGGCATTTTAAAGATGTGCAATTATACAAGTCAAAATTAGATGTTTCAAGCTAATGATGAAGCTGTGATGATGTGTATAATTTTTTTTCTTAACTGTCTTGTATTTGTGCTGTCTGTCTGTTCGTATGTCACGTTTGGATTTCAAAAACTAAACGCGCTTTTGAAAATTTGATTTCACAACCAAAAAAAAATTCCGAAAGCGTAGGCCTACTCTTTCTTTCTTTTTTCAAATTACAATGCATATTATCTACAGATCTACAAACGCATAAAATACTATCTCAAAGGCGTGAAAAAAATGCAAGTTGTATTATGTAATTTTTTTAAATCTCGATACAACAATAAGCTTTCTGACATCCATTTACCAACAGCGTGCTCTATTGCATATAAATTAAATTTGTCAATTTTTTTTTTCAGTATGTAAATGATGATTATGATTTCTTGTTTAGTAAATTCGTTGTTTAGTTGTAAACATGTTTTAATTACGCGGTTTTTTGCGTGACAACAATGTATACAGTACGACAGACTTACAGGGGCCGCCTTTGAGTTTCTGTAACACAAACTCCCTTTGTTACCTTGTCATCTTGTAATAATTTATTTGCTAAAAACTCGTTAATCTTTGTCTTTGTCTCACTCCTGCTCTGTCCATCGGCTTTTCTTCCTGTCAATCGATACCTGGGTATCGATA